>CM060666.1:38497413-38549913 GCA_030686955.1 Odontamblyopus rebecca
GTGCACTATAAAGGACACTAGTTAACTCTATGTGCACTATAAAGGACACTAGTTAACTCTATGTGCACTATAAAGGACACTAGTTAACTCTATGTGCACTATAAAGGACACTAGTTAACTCTATGTGCACTATAAAGGACACTAGTTAACTCTATGTGCACTATAAAGGACACTAGTTAACTTTATGTGCACTATAAAGGACACACATGAATGGGGCGGGTCTCA
The DNA here is from genome assembly GCA_030686955.1 of Odontamblyopus rebecca. Lineage (NCBI taxonomy): Eukaryota > Metazoa > Chordata > Actinopteri > Gobiiformes > Gobiidae > Odontamblyopus > Odontamblyopus rebecca. Next base: position 38,497,639 of record CM060666.1, read on the forward strand.
GGCGGATATAAAAACATCACATGATAAAAAACCTGTCAAATGTATTATTTAATCTTTATTTTCTTATACTGATGTGAGTGAACTGCACGCGGAGCAGCAGAGTTTCAGATTCACGTCTGTAAATGTGACGTTTCAGAGCTGAACCCGCGGACGGTTGTTTATCCGTCAGATCCGAGCTGTTCACGTTCTGCGTCGGTTCATCTTTATTCAAAACAAACAAACAAACCCGCGTTCTGATCTCGTGCGTTTCTCGTCTGAAAAGTCCGTCTTGTTGCAGTTTCGAGGACGCTACAAAAACACTTCTTCAAATATGAATCTCAAATGTACAAGATCAGGATAAAAAACTTTTATCAAACACGGACGCGCCTCCTGCTCCTCCTCCCGTTAGAAAACACTTAAATACGATCAGTGCAACAGCCCCCGGCCGCAGCATCCTCCCTGTTACCACGGCGACCGCAGCGTCCTCCCTGTTACCACGGCGACCGCAGCGTCCTCCCTGTTACCGCGGAAACAGCAGCAAACTCCCCGTTACCGCGGCGACGGACCATAACTTGAACATTTATCCTTGAGAGGGCAACGAAATACTGAGGTAAAATTCTCTCTTTATATATACACTTTTTCGTTCTTTCTTTCCGTCTGTCGTGTTTTCTGCGTCGGGACAAAACGCTGAGGTCTGAAACAAGTCTGAGAAAAAACATCCGATACAAAACTACGACCCTGTGATTTAAAATGCCCCATAATCCTCTGCTCCAGCGTCGCTTCCTCGTCACAAACAGACCTCAGAATCGTGTTTTGTTTCATTCTCACACGTTTAACACACAAACCTGCACATTTACACTGAAAACACTGTCCCACCTCGTGATGTCATCGTGTGGCGATACAGGAAGTGCTCCGCTGTGTTTCTAAACTCACACACGCCTTCAGTAGAATCACTTGGATCATTTCAGCCCTGGCGTTTCTTCACCAACGAGCTCGACTGAACTGAAGGTAAGAGGAGCCGTTCACCCGGAAACTCCCACCTGATGACATCACGAGGTGGAGCAGAGCGTTTGAGAGTCCGTTTGTGTAACAGGAGGAGGGTTTAGACGGAGAAGATGCTGCAGCTCAGAGGTTCTTCATAAAACACAATATTCAACTTATGTACAAGAACCAGGGCCCTACAAGTCCTGCTCCAGACCGGCTTTAGACCAGGTTTAGTCCCAGTTTAGACCAGGTTTAGTCCCGCCTTAGACCAGGTTTAGTCCCAGTTTAGACCAGGTTTAGTCCCAGTTTAGACCAGGTTTAGTCCCGCCTTAGACCAGGTTTAGTCCCAGTTTAGACCAGGTTTAGTCCCGCCTTAGACCAGGTTTAGTCCCAGTTTAGACCAGGTTTAGTCCCAGTTTAGACCAGGTTTAGTCCCAGTTTAGACCAGGTTTAGTCCCGCCTTAGACCAGGTTTAGTCCGGCTTTAGACCAGGTTTAGTCCTGCTTTAGACCAGGTTTAGTCCTGCTTTAGACCAGGTTTAGTCCCGGTTTAGACCAGGTTTAGTCCCGCTTTAGACCAGGTTTAGTCCCGCTTTAGACCAGGTTTAGTCCTGCTTTAGACCAGGTTTAGTCCCGGTTTAGACCAGGTTTAGTCCCGCTTTAGACCAGGTTTAGTCCCGCTTTAGACCAGGTTTAGTCCTGCTTTAGACCAGGTTTAGTCCTGGTTTAGACCAGGTTTAGTCCCGCTTTAGACCAGGTTTAGTCCTGCTTTAGACCAGGTTTAGTCCCGGTTTAGACCAGGTTTAGTCCCGCTTTAGACCAGGTTTAGTCCTGCTTTAGACCAGGTTTAGTCCTGGTTTAGTCATAATCTCATGTGGCAACACAACAATCTTCATTTCATTGATTAAATCTTTACATTTGTCCCAGAGTCTGTAACAAGCACAAGACCAGTCCTGGTTTAGTCCTGGTTTAGTCCTGGTTTAGACCTGGTTTAGACCTGGTTCAGACCAGGTTTAGACCTGGTTCAGTCCTGGTTCAGTCCTGGTTTAGTCCTGGTTCAGACCAGGTTCAGTCCTGGTTCAGACCAGGTTCAGTCCTGGTTCAGACCTGGTTTAGACCTGGTTCAGACCAGGTTTAGACCTGGTTTAGACCTGGTTCAGACCTGGTTTAGTCCTGGTTCAGTCCTGGTTCAGGCTGTAGGACCCTGATGAGTGATGAAGCACAAACAAAAGGCAGAAACCAAAGGCACTGAGTGAAGAAGAGACACCGATTCAACACAAACAAACACACAAACACTAAAACATAAATTTAACCGAAATTTCTAATTTTTCTAAATTTCAATTCAAAGGAACAGACTCGATATTCGATACAGATTCTGATCCCACCACAAAATCTTTCTTTAGGCAATCTTTAAATGGTAGAACTTTCTTTTCTATTCCCATGTGTCCAGGTCTAAACCAGGTCTAAACCAGGTCTAAACCAGGTCTAAACCAGGTCTAAACCAGGTCTAAACCACCACACACACACACACACACACACACACACACACACACACACACACACACACACACACACACACACACACACTCAGAATCAGGTGTCCTCCATTTCAAAATAAAACACAAACTTTATCGAAGCGTTTTAAACTGAAAGTGTGTCGTCGTGAACAGCAGCGAGAGACAAACGCACAGACGGGTTTAGTACGAGCCGGAGGGACGAGGGGCGGGGCTTAGGGACGAGGGCGGGGCCAGAGGGGTGAGGGGGCGGGGCCGGAGGGACGAAGCTTAGGGACGAGGGGCGGGGCTTATGGACGAGGGGGCGGGGCTTAGGAGCTGGTAGCACATGTGGGCGGGAGTTAGGGACAGGTGCGACAGGTGCACGGCTCTGATTGGCTGTTGGACTCTGAGGCGTGAGGTCAGGTGGAGTTTACTGTCAGGAGAAATAACTAAAGCTTTAGTCCTGGCTTAGTCCCGGTTTAGTCCCGGTTTAGTCCCGGTTTAGTCCCGGTTTAGTCCCGGTTTAGTCCCGGTTTAGTCCCGGTTTAGTCCTGCAGCAGCTCGTCCCTCCGGCCCGTACAATCGCCCTTTCGGCCCGAACGTTCAGCGTAAAAACAGTAAAAGTCCTGTTGGTTTGTACACGGCGCCCCCTGGAGCTCGGGCAGTGCCGCTCCTGAGAAGAGTGAACGGGCTCAGACATAGCGCCCCCTGCTGTCCTTAACGCGGCACTGCGCCTCGCTCTGTCCTGCTCTCTGATTGGCCCGCAGAGTGTGCAGACCCGCCCTCCTCTCCCTGATTGGTCCTTAGAGCCTGCAGCCCCGCCCTCCTCTCCCTGATTGGTCCTCGAGGCTGCGGCCCCGCCCTCCTCTCCCTGATTGGTCCTCGAGGCTGCGGCCCCGCCCCCGGCCTCACGCCTCGCTGTAATTGGTCTGTGGGGCGAGTTTGTCCTTCTTTAGCTTGACGCCGTCCACCAGCTCGAAGTTGTAGTTCTCGAGGGCGGAGAGGTTCCTGTCGCTGAGGCCGCCCTGAGCGCAGGCGCAGTACAGCACCACGCCACAGATGGCGCCCACGCACACGCCCAGCGCCGACATGGCGATGATGGTGATGAGGATGGGGTCCAGCGTCTTCAGCATGTTCCCGGGGGCCCCGAGCTCGCTGCTCTCAGACGAGTCCATCGCTGAAAAGAGACAGAGACTCAGGTCTGACAACTGTACAGAGGATTAGGCCTGGTTTAGTCCTGGTTTAGTCCTGGTTTAGTCCTGGTTTAGTCCTGGTTTAGTCCTGGTTTAGACCTGGTTTAGTCCTGGTTTAGTCCTGGTTTAGACCTGGTTTAGTCCTGGTTTAGTCCTGGTTTAGTCCTGGTTTAGTCCTGGTTTAGACCTGGTTTAGTCCTGGTTTAGACCTGGTTTAGTCCTGGTTTAGACCTGTTTTAGTCCTGGTTCAGTCCTGGTTCAGTCCTGGTTTAGTCCTGGTTTAGTCCTGGTTTAATCCTGGTTTAGACCTGGTTTGGTCCTGGTTTGGTCCTGGTTTAGACCTGGTTTGGTCCTAGTTTAGTCCTGGTTCAGTCCTGGTTTAGACCTGTTTTAGTCCTGGTTCAGTCCTGGTTCAGTCCTGGTTTAATCCTGGTTTAGACCTGGTTTAATCCTGGTTTAGACCTGGTTTGGTCCTGGTTTGGTCCTGGTTTAGACCTGGTTTAGTCCTGGTTTAGTCCTGGTTTAGTCCTGGTTTAGTCCTGGTTTAGACCTGGTTTAGTCCTGGTTTAGACCTGGTTTAGTCCTGGTTTAGACCTGTTTTAGTCCTGGTTCAGTCCTGGTTCAGTCCTGGTTTAATCCTGGTTTAGACCTGGTTTAATCCTGGTTTAGACCTGGTTTGGTCCTGGTTTAGACCTGGTTTGGTCCTGGTTTAGACCTGGTTTGGTCCTAGTTTAGTCCTGGTTCAGTCCTGGTTTAGACCTGTTTTAGTCCTGGTTCAGTCCTGGTTCGGTCCTGGTTCGGTCCTGGTTTAGACCTGGTTTGGTCCTAGTTTAGTCCTGGTTCAGTCCTGGTTTAGACCTGTTTTAGTCCTGGTTCAGTCCTGGTTCGGTCCTGGTTCGGTCCTGGTTTAGACCTGGTTTGGTCCTGGTTTAGTCCTGGTTTAGTCCTGGTGACTACGAGCAAAAAAGAATATTACGGACATGGGGTATTTTTCATGGTTGGCCAGGAGGGGGCGCAGAGACTCCCCCAAAAACTATTTTTAAAAATGAAGTTACCCACTGCCCACCACCATCACCAGAGCTACAGCGCCACCTACAGGAGTGTGCAGAGTTTACTGTGGGGAGAAAAAATATTACTTTCAGCAAATGAGACCTGCGCTCTAGATTTTTATACTTTTGCCTCTAGAATCACTCACTTTTTAGAATTTTAAATGTGCATTACGTAACTTTTCTGTGGAGAGTTTTCATGCACAGTCTAAGGGGCCGTTTACACGACAATGACACGGGAGCAAAACACAAAACATTTCTCCAGATCGTTTTGGGGGGGTTGAAAAAGCTTAAACGCTCCGCCCTGTCGTCGCCGTGGAAACGGTTGAAAACGGAAAAATTGTGTTTCGGAGGCGTAGAGTTTACGTCACGAGCGCGAGTCAGTTCAGGAAAGAACAAACATGTCAGAACCTCAACCGAGCTGCAAACGCCACAGGACCCGAGTCAGAAACACGACACTGACCAGAGTCACTCAGAGCAGAGACGTGCTGCCCCCTACGCTCTGGGTGTGCAAACTACACATGCAAACTGCAGGTTCGGCGGCTCCGTGTGCAGCAGAATTCCCCAAAACGCTCGAGTAAACGCCGAATAAAAGTGAGAACGAAAACGCACTTTTGTGTTTTTGCGTCAGACGTTTCTGTGTAAACGCAGCCTTAGTCTGACAGGGCTCTTCATTATAAAAGTCACGTGATCTGTGGCCGACTTTCTATCTTTGGGCTCTAGAATAATTCGCATTTTCAAATATTATATGTAATTTTTTCTGGTGGACGAGCTGTCGGTCTGGGCGCCGGGCGAGGGCCACGAGCAGATTTAATTTAATTTGAATTATTTTTGGAATTTAACTTTGTTCCTGTCTGACCTCTTGTTTGTCATTTGTATCATATAATTTTGCATAATAAAAAAAAGAACATGAGGAACATGAAGATACTGTATATGTAAACAGGGTGGGGTCAGGGGCGGGGCTTATGGGTCAGAGGCGGGGCTTAGGGGCCAGGCTTATGGGTCAGAGGCGGGGCTTAGGGGCCAGGCTTATGGTTCAGGGGCGGGGCCAGGGGGCGGGGCTTAGAAGCCAGGGGGCGGGACTTACGCAGGATCATGATCTCGTTTGTGGACGCTGTGGGGACCTCAGGATCTGTGACAAACACAAAAGCAAAAGAAACTGAAATTCAGCAAAACTCGACACAACATTTATTTAATTTCATTGAGACAAATTATCAGAAAAATATGATATTATTGTAGAGTGTGTGTGTGTGTATAGTGTGTGTGTGTGTATACTGTGTGTGTGTGTAGTGTGTGTGTGTGTGTATAGTGTGTGTGTATAGTGTGTGTGTGTATAGTGTGTGTGTGTGTATAGTGTGTGTGTGTGTAGTGTGTGTGTATAGTGTGTGTGTATAGTGTGTGTGTATAGTGTGTGTGTGTATAGTGTGTGTGTGTGTGTATAGTGTGTGTGTATAGTGTGTCTGTGTGTATAGTGTGTGTGTGTATAGTGTGTGTGTGTGTGTGTGTGTGTGTATAGTGTGTGTGTGTGTATAGTGTGTGTGTGTGTGTATAGTGTGTGTGTGTATAGTGTGTGTATAGTGTGTGTGTGTGTGTATAGTGTGTGTGTATAGTGTGTGTGTGTATAGTGTGTGTGTGTATAGTGTGTGTGTGTGTGTGTGTGTGTGTGTATAGTGTGTGTGTGTGTATAGTGTGTGTGTGTGTGTGTGTATAGTGTGTGTGTGTATAGTGTGTGTGTGTGTGTATAGTGTGTGTGTGTATAGTGTGTGTGTGTATAGTGTGTGTGTGTATAGTGTGTGTGTGTATAGTGTGTGTGTGTGTGTATAGTGTGTGTGTGTATAGTGTGTGTGTGTGTATAGTGTGTGTGTGTGTGTATAGTGTGTGTGTATAGTGTGTGTGTATATGTATAGTGTGTGTGTATAGTGGGTGTGTGTGTGTGTGTGTGTGTATAGTGTGTGTGTGTGTATAGTGTGTATGTGTATAGTGTGTGTGTGTGTGTGTGTGTATAGTGTGTGTGTATAGTGTGTGTGTGTATAGTGTGTGTGTGTATAGTGTGTGTGTATAGTGTGTGTGTATAGTGTGTGTGTGTGTATAGTGTGTGTGTGTATAGTGTGTGTATAGTGTGTGTGTGTGTATAGTGTGTGTGTATAGTGTGTGTGTGTGTGTGTGTGTATAGTGTGTGTGTATTGTGTGTGTGTATAGTGTGTGTGTGTGTGTGTGTGTATAGTGTGTGTGTGTGTATAGTGTGTGTGTATAGTGTGTGTGTATAGTGTGTATAGTGTGTGTGTATAGTGTGTGTGTGTATAGTGTGTGTGTGTGTATAGTGTGTGTGTGTGTGTGTGTGTGTATAGTGTGTGTGTATAGTGTGTGTGTATAGTGTGTGTATAGTGTGTGTGTGTATAGTGTGTGTGTGTATAGTGTGTGTGTATAGTGTGTGTGTGTATAGTGTGTGTGTGTATAGTGTGTGTGTGTGTGTGTGTGTGTATAGTGTGTGTGTATAGTGTGTGTGTATAGTGTGTGTGTGTATAGTGTGTGTGTGTGTGTATAGTGTGTGTATAGTGTGTGTGTGTATAGTGTGTGTATAGTGTGTGTGTATAGTGTGTGTGTGTGTGTGTATAGTGTGTGTGTATAGTGTGTGTGTGTGTGTGTATAGTGTGTGTGTGTGTGTATAGTGTGTGTGTATAGTGTGTGTGTGTATAGTGTGTGTGTGTGTGTATAGTGTGTGTGTATAGTGTGTGTGTGTGTATAGTGTGTGTGTATAGTGTGTGTATAGTGTGTGTGTGTATAGTGTGTGTGTGTGTGTGTGTATAGTGTGTGTGTGTGTGTGTATAGTGTGTGTGTATAGTGTGTGTGTGTATAGTGTGTGTGTGTGTGTATAGTGTGTGTGTATAGTGTGTGTGTATAGTGTGTGTGTGTATAGTGTGTGTGTATAGTGTGTGTATAGTGTGTGTGTGTATAGTGTGTGTGTGTATAGTGTGTGTGTATAGTGTGTGTGTATAGTGTGTGTGTGTATAGTGTGTGTGTGTGTGTGTGTGTGTATAGTGTGTGTATAGTGTGTGTGTGTATAGTGTGTGTGTGTATAGTGTGTGTGTATAGTGTGTGTGTGTATAGTGTGTGTGTGTATAGTGTGTGTGTGTGTGTGTGTGTGTATAGTGTGTGTGTGTATAGTGTGTGTGTATAGTGTGTGTGTGTATAGTGTGTGTGTGTATAGTGTGTGTGTATAGTGTGTGTGTATAGTGTGTGTGTGTATAGTGTGTGTGTGTGTGTATTTCAGACCTTTACAGTCCTGCGGCTCGAGTCCGTCCAGGATCTGGATGTTGTCGACGGCGACGTGTCCAAACATGTGTCTGTGAGCAACGCCCTCCAGCACCACCTGCAGGACACAACAGGAACTGCATCACACCAGCTCTGGTTCAGTCCTGGTTTAGACCTGGTTTAGACCTGGTTTAGACCTGGTTTTAGACCTGGTTTAGGCCTGGTTTAGTCCTGGTTTTAGACCTGGTTTAGACCTGGTTTAGTCCTGGTTTAGTCCTGGTTTTAGACCTGGTTTAGACCTGGTTTAGTCCTGGTTTAGTCCTGGTTTAGACCTGGTTTAGTCCTGGTTTAGTCCTGGTTTAGACCTGGTTTAGTCCTGGTTTAGTCCTAGTTTAGTCCTGGTTTATTCCTGGTTTATTCCTGGTTTAGTCCTGGTTTAGTCCTGGTTCAGTCCTGGTTCAGTCCTGGTTCAGACCAGGTTTAGACCTGGTTTAGACCTGGTTTAGACCTGGTTCAGTCCTGGTTTAGACTAGGTTTAGACTAGGTTTAGACCTGGTTTAGTCCTGGTTTAGATCTGGTTTAGTCCTGGTTTAGTCCTGGTTTAGTCCTGGTTTAGTCCTGGTTTAGACCTGGTTTAGACCTGGTTTAGACCTGGTTTAGACCTGGTTTTAGACCTGGTTTAGACCTGGTTTAGTCCTGGTTTTAGACCTGGTTTAGACCTGGTTTAGTCCTGGTTTAGTCCTGGTTTAGACCTGGTTTAGACCTGGTTTAGACCTGGTTTTAGACCTGATTTAGTCCTGGTTTTAGACCTGGTTTAGTCCTGGTTTAGTCCTGGTTTAGTCCTGGTTTTAGACCTGGTTTAGTCCTGGTTTAGTCCTGGTTTAGTCCTGGTTTAGACCTGGTTTAGTCCTGGTTTAGACCTGGTTTAGTCCTGGTTTAGACCTGGTTTAGTCCTGGTTTAGTCCTGGTTTAGACCTGGTTTAGACCTAGTTTAGACCTGGTTTAGACCTGGTTTAGTCCTGGTTTAGACCTGGTTTAGACCTGGTTTAGACCTGGTTTAGTCCTGGTTTAGACCTGGTTTAGTCCTGGTTTAGTCCTGGTTTAGTCCTGGTTTAGACCTGGTTTAGTCCTGGTTTAGTCCTGGTTTAGACCTGGTTTAGACCTGGTTTAATCCTGGTTTAGTCCTGGTTTAGTCCTGGTTTAGTCCTGGTTTAGACCTGGTTTAGACGTGGGTTAGTTCTGGTTTAAACCTGGTTTAGTCCTGGTTTAGACCTGGTTTAGTCCTGGTTTAGACCTGGTTTAGTCCTGGTTTAGACCTGGTTTAGTCCTGGTTTAGTCCTGGTTTAGTCCTGGTTTAGACCTGGTTTAGTCCTGGTTTAGTCCTGGTTTAGTCCCGTTTAGTCCTGGTTTAGTCCTGGTTTAGACCAGGTTTAGTCCCGTTTAGTCCTGGTTTAGTCCTGGTTTAGTAGTAGTTTAGTCCTGGTTTAGTCCTGGTTTAGTAGTAGTTTAGTCCTGGTTTAGACCTGGTTTAGTCCTGGTTTAGTCCTGGTTTAGACCTGGTTTAGTCCTGGTTTAGTCCTGGTTTAGACCTGGTTTAGTCCTGGTTTAGTCCTGGTTTAGACCTGGTTTAGTCCTGGTTTAGTCCTGGTTTAGACCTGGTTTAGACCTGGTTTAGTCCTGGTTTAGTCCTGGTTTAGTCCTGGTTTAGACCTGGTTTAGACCTGGTTTAGACCTGGTTTAGTCCTGGTTTAGACCTGGTTTAGTCCTGGTTTAGTCCTGGTTTAGTCCTGGTTTAGACCTGGTTTAGATCTGGTTCATTCCTGGTTTAGACCTAGTTTAGATGTAGTTTAGTCCTGGTTTAGACCTGGTTTAGTCCTGGTTTAGACCTGGTTTAGTCCTGGTTTAGACCTGTTTTAGACCTGGTTTAGTCCTGGTTTAGACCTGTTTTAGACCTGGTTTAGTCCTGGTTTAGACCTGGTTTAGTCCTGGTTTAGTCCTGGTTTAGACCTGGTTTAGTCCTGGTTTAGTCCTGGTTTAGTCCTGGTTTAGTCCTGGTTTAGACCTGGTTTAGTCCTGGTTTAGACCTGGTTTAGTCCTGGTTTAGTCCTGGTTTAGTCCTGGTTTAGTCCTGGTTTAGACCTGGTTTAATCCTGAAATTCTCTGTAGTTTCTGAAAAAACAAACCGAAGTTAAAAACCGAATCCGTCTTGTGTCTGACCTGATACGGCGCCGGTTTCTGAGGCAACAGGACACGCCCCTCTCTCCAGACTCCGCCCCCCTCGCCCCTCAGGATCCACAGAAGCTCCGCCCCCTCGCCGCCGCCACGCTGCTGCACCCGGAGCGCCCCCGTGTGGCCGGACAGCGCGTGGTACCAGAAGGACAGGCACAGGTCGGCGTTGGGCGCGGTGACGGGCAAACTGACGAGCCGGGCCACGCGCTCGCCCCACTCCTCCTCCTTCACCGGCTCCGACGCCCACAGGAACAGGAAGTTACCGGCGCCGCCTGCAGGACACGGACGGAACAGCAGGAGACGAGAGGAACAGGTCAGTCTGAAGGAACTTTTATGCATGAACTGGATCAAAACCAGACCCAAAGAACCCGACATGTGTTTGTTTATAGTCCTGGGTTAGTCCTGGTTTAGATCTGGATTAGTCCTGGTTTAGTTCTGGTTTAGTCCTGGTTTAGTCCTGGTTTAGAGCTGGTTCAGTCCTGGTTTAGTCCTGGTTTAGTCCTGGTTTAGTCCTGGTTTAGTCCTGGTTTAGTCCTGGTTAAGTCCTGGTTCAGTCCTGGTTTAGACCTGGTTCAGACCTGGTTCAGACCTGGTTTAGACCTGGTTTAGACATGGATTAGACCTGGATGAGACGTGGATTAGTCCTGGTTTAGACCTGGATTAGACCTGGATTAGACCTGGTTTAGTCCTGGTTTAGTCCTGGTTCAGTCCTGGTTTAGTCCTGGTTCAGTCCTTGTTTAGTCCTGATTAAGACCTGGTTAAGACCCGGTTTAGTCCTGGTTTAGACCTGGTTCAGTCCTGGTTCAGACCTGGTTCAGACCTGGCTCAATCCTGGTTCAGTCCTGGTTTAGTCCTGGTTTAGTCCTGGTTCAGTCCTGGTTTAGTCCTGGTTCAGTCCTGGTTCAGTCCTGGTTCAGTCCTGGTTTAGTCCTGGTTTAGTCCTGGTTCAGTCCTGGTTTAGTCCTGGTTCAGTCCTGGTTCAGTCCTGGTTCAGACCTGTGCTGTCCAGCGCGGGGCCTCGGTGCGTCAGATGCCCTCCCTGGCCCTGGATCCTCCACTCGGCCTGGCCTCCCTCACTGCTCCAGCCGCACAGGGACAAGAAGTCGAAGTCACAGGCGAACCACACGTACGCTGAAGAACACGAGGAGAACATGAGGAGAACATGAGGAGAACACGAGGAGAACACGAGGAGAACATGAGGAGAACACGAGGAGAACACGAGGAGAACACGAGGAGAACACGAGGAGAACACGAGGAGAACACGAGGAGAACACGAGGAGAACATGAGGAGAACACGAGGAGAACACGAGGAGAACACGAGGAGAACATGAGGAGAACACGAGGAGAACACGAGGAGAACACGAAGAACATGAGGAGAACACGAAGAACATGAGGAGAACACGGAGAACATGAGAACACAAGGAGAACACAGAGAACATGAGGAGAACACGGAGAACATGAGGAGAACACGAGGAGAGTGTGAGGAGAACACGGAGAACACAAGGAGAACATGAGAACATGAGGAGAACACGAAGAACATGAGGAGAACACGAGGAGAACACAAGGAGAACATGAGGAGAACACGAAGAACATGAGGAGAACACGAGGAGAACACAAGGAGAACATGAGGAGAACACGAAGAACATGAGGAGAACATGGAGAACATGAGGAGAACACGAGGAGAACACAAGGAGAACACAAGGAGAACATGAGGAGAACACGAAGAACATGAGGAGAACACGAAGAACATGAGGAGAACATGAAGAACATGAGGAGAACACGATGAGAACACAAGGAGAACACGAGGAGAACATGAAGAACATGAGGAGAACACGAAGAACATGAGGAGAACACGAGGAGAACACGAGGAGAACACGAAGAACATGAGGAGAACACAAGGAGAACACAAGGAGAACATGAGGAGAACACGAGGAGAACATGAGAAGAATCTGAGAAGAACATGAGGAGAACATGAGGAGAGACATGAGAAGAATCTGAGAAGAACTTGAGGAGAACATGAGGAGAACATGAGGAGAACACGCAGACCATGAGGAGACCGCGAGGAGAACATGAGGAGAACACGAGGAGAACACGAGGAGAACACGAGGAGAACATGAGGAGAACACGAGGAGAACACGAGGAGAACACGAGGAGAACACGAGGAGAACATGAGGAGAACACGAGGAGAACACGAGGAGAACACGAGGAGAACATGAGGAGAACACGAGGAGAACACGAGGAGAACACGAGGAGAACACGAGGAGAACACGAGGAGAACATGAGGAGAACACGAGGAGAACACGAGAAGAACATGAGAAGAATACGAGAAGAACATGAGGAGAACATGAGGAGAACACGAGGAGAACATGAGAAGAACATGAGGAGAACATGAGGAGAACACGAGGAGAACATGAGAAGAAAATGAAAAGAAGATGATGAGAAGGAAAATATGAGAAACACCAGAGACGCAGATGTTTCTTTATGTTCTCCTCAGATCTTCTCTCCAGGTTCTAGTGGTTTTTCCACAGTCTCACCTGGGATCAGGTCCTCAGGGACGAAGGACTCGATCTCGGCCGTTCCTCCGACTGAAACAGAGGACAGAAGAGCGTCAGATGCCCTCCCGTGTGTCAGATGCCCTCCCGTGTGTCAGATGCCCTCCCGTGTGTCAGATGCCCTCCCGTGTGTCAGATGCCCTCCCGTGTGTCAGATGCCCTCCCGTGTGTCAGATGCCCTCCCCTGGTCTCGTTCTGCAGTTTAAACTCTCCAAACCTGATCTGAAAGGCCCTTGTGTGGCTCTGGGAGGAGCTGGGGGTGTTCTGCGTGTGTGTGTATGGAGGAATGTTCAGCGGTTACCACGGAGACGCAATGCACACATGAGCAAACGCTGTTAAAAATGTCTCTGGAAGATTATTTGTTTGAATTTTTTAACTCTGAAAAAACTTGTTTGAATTCCTTTTTATTCAGAATTTTAGTTGCTGAAATTTTAACTGGACTTTTTCATTAAAATAAAAAATTAAACTTTTAAATATTCAGTTTCAAATTCCACAGTCAAAATTCAGAGTGTAAAATCGATCCGGAGTGAGGAGGACAGAGGCTGTTTCCTATTGGCTGCTCTCATCTGTGGGCGGGGCTTGAGGTTTGGCCAATCAGATCGCTTCACTGCTCCACTTCCTGTTTGTTACTGAGTCAGAAGCTCACATGAGGCTCCTGTTGCCACGGTTACAGGAGCGAATCTGGAGCCAGGTCCATATTTGGAAATCCTCCCGCGAGTATCATAGCAACACAAGAGCCAATCATGAGTGAGGAGGTTAAATGTGGCGCCTCCTCCTGGCAGAGCTGATGCATCATATATACGGACTATGGATGTGATACTCTGCACCTGCAGGACACTGGATTTACCTGATTCTGCACAAGAAGAAGAAACTTTGAGCTTTAAAGAGTTTAAGTCACTGATTTATGTTGTTTGTTCTGTTCCGTACGAACAACAACAGAGTCACAATTTAACCAAATTCTCTTTACTTTCTGCTCGTTAAATTCTGCTCGTTCAGATTCTAGTCACATTAGATATTGAAACTGTTTGAGATATTTTGTCATTTTATTTCAGAAATCGTCACTCGGGGAAAGCGGGAAGGGAACTTACTTAGCAACGAAACGATCTGTCAATCAAACCTGCTGCTAACGCTAGGGGGAGGGGCCTCGGGGAATGAAGGCGTCTGATTGGTCCGTTATTTATGTTCAGATCTTGATTTAGGAACAAAACCGAGAAATGAAAAGTTCAGGATCCTGTGTGGCGGCTTCAGACGAACAGTTTAAGTCCAGAATGACGAGGCTCAGAGCAGCAGGTACAGACAGAGGGACGAGAAGATCCTAATGTGAAGGAGCCCCAAGAGCCTCCTGGAGCACTTCCTGTTTGGCACACGGCGGCTAACGGGTTAGCGGCTGACGGGTTAGCGGCTGAAGGGTTAGCAGCTAACGGGTTAGCTTAGTCCACTCATACGGACTATGTCGGTACCTGTGGTGGTGTCGTACTCGTCCGTGGCCCCGGGCTCCGTGTCGGGCTCGATGTCGCAGTGCGGCCCCTCGCAGAACGGCGGCGTCGCCGTGGAGACGGAGGGGGCGGGTCCAGAGGAGGGGGTGGGGCCAAAGGTGGGCGTGGCTCCGGCAGAGGGGGAGGCGCCTGGGGAGAGAGTGGTCACTGCGGCGGAGGTGGCTTCTGAAAGAAAGAGAGGAGGAGGTGGGAGGAGGTCAGAGGGTCAGAGGAGGTGGGAGGAGGTCAGAGGGTCAGAGGAGGTGGGAGGAGGTCAGAGGGTCAGAGGAGGTGGGAGGTCAGAGGGTCAGAGGAGGTGGGAGGAGGTCAGAGGAGGTGCGAAGAGGTCAGAGGGTCAGAGGAGGTGGGAGGAGGTCAGAGGAGGTGGGAGGAGGTCAGAGGGTCAGAGGAGGTGGGAGCAGGTGGGAGGAGGTGGGAGGAGGTCAGAGGGTCAGAGGAGGTGGGAGGAGGTGGGAGGAGGTGGGAGGAGGTGGGAGGAGGTCAGAGGGTCAGAGGAGGTGGGAGGAGGTGGGAGGAGGTCAGAGGGTCAGAGGGTCAGAGGAGGTGGGAGGAGGTGGGAGGAGGTCAGAGGGTCAGAGGAGGTGGGAGCAGGTGGGAGGAGGTGGGAGGAGGTCAGAGGGTCAGAGGAGGTGGGAGGAGGTGGGAGGAGTTGTACCTTGCACCTCACAGCCCAGCACCTCCAGCCGGAGCCCGACTCCTTCAGCTGTGGCTCGTTCAGGATAAATCCGGATGAACCTCGTCTGGATCAGACCCAGAGACCGAAGCTCCGGAGTGTCGTGGTTTGAGTTTCCCAGAAAGATCTGGAGGAGGAGGAGAGGAGGAGGAGGAGGAGAGGAGGAGGAGGAGGAGAGGAGAGGAGGAGGAGGAGAGGAGGAGAGGAGGAGGAGGAGGAGGAGGAGGAGAGGAGGAGGAGAGGAGGAGAGGAGGAGGAGAGGAGGAGGAGAGGAGGAGAGAGGAGGAGGAGGAGGAGAGGAGGAGGAGAGGAGGAGAGGAGGAGGAGAGGAGGAGGAGAGGAGAGGAGAGAGGAGGAGGAGGAGAGAGGAGAGAGAGAGGAGGAGGAGGAGAGGTGGTGGAGGAGGAGGAGGAGAGGAGGAGAGGAGAGGAGAAGAGGAGAGGAGGAGGAGGAGGAGGAGAGGAGGAGGGAGGAGGAGGAGAGGAGGAGGTGGGAGGAAGAGAGGAGGAGGAGGAGAGAGGAGAGAGGGAGGAGGAGAAGAGGAGAGGAGGAGGAGAGGAGGAGGAGAATAGGAGGAGAGGAGGAGGAGAGGAGGAGGAGAATAGGAGGAGAGGAGGAGAGGAGAGGAGGAGGAGGAGAGGAGGAGGAGAGGAGGAGGAGGAGGAGAGGAGGAGGAGGAGGAGAGGAGGGGAGGGGAGGAGGAGGAGAAGAAGAGGAGAGGAGAGGAGGAGAGGAGGAGAGGAGGAGAGGAGGAGAGAGGAGGAGGGAGAGGAGGAGAGAGGAGAGGAGGAGAGAGGGAGAGGAGGAGGAGAGGGAGGAGAGAGAGAGAGGCAAAAAAGAGAGAGGAGGAGGAGAGGAGGAGGAGCAGGAGAGGAGGAGGAGGAGAGGAGGAGGAGGAGGAGAGGAGAGGAGGAGGAGCAGGAGAGGAGAGGAGGAGAAGGAGAGGAGGAGGAGAGGAGGAGGAGGAGGAGAGGAGAGGAGGAGGAGCAGGAGAGGAGAGGAGGAGAGGAGGAGGAGGAGAGGAGGAGGAGGAGAGGAGAGAGGAGGAGGAGGAGGAGACACAAAAACAAACATTGAAAATAACAGAAATCAACACGAAACAAAACCTGAAGTGAAACATGTGACACATAAAACACTTTAATTCTGCTAAATTCCTGTGACTCGTCTCGTTTAGAACAGAGGAAGTGACAGTTTCCTGAAGGTGTTGGCGTCAGTGTGAGTTTGAGATCAGCAGGGACAGTTCCACCGTCTGCTCCTCTACAGCGGGAAGTGATCACGGCCCCTGCACGGGCTCCACTCACTGGGGCTCGGGGTCGTGTCGGTCCGGGGCCCGTGAATTAGCAAGAATTCGTTTGTCTTCTGTCTTTGCAAATCTCTGTTCGAGTTCTTGTGTTTCCCGCTGCGTCTCGTGGCGATTCGGATCATTTCCCTGAGCAGCGCCTCCGGGTCTGCGCCCAGCTCCTCTCTCCTCATCCCTGACGTTCTGCTGACGTCCGAACCATCGTCCTCTGTGGGGCTGAAGGTTCCTCTGTGGGGCTGAGGGTTCCTCTGTGGGGCTGAAGGTTCCTCTGTGGGGCTGAAGGTTCCTCTGTGGGGCTGAGGGTTCCTCTGTGGGGCTGAAGGTTCCTCTGTGGGGCTGAGGGTTCCTCTGTGGGGCTGAGGGTTCCTCTGTGGGGCTGAGGGTTCCTCTGTGGGGCTGAGGGTTCCTCTGTGGGGCTGAAGGTTCCTCTGTGGGGCTGAAGGTTCCTCTGTGGGGCTGAAGGTTCCTCTGTGGGGCTGAGGGTTCCTCTGTGGGGCTGAAGGTTCCTCTGTGGGGCTGAAGGTTCCTCTGTGGGGCTGAAGGTTCCTCTGTGGGGCTGAAGGTTCCTCTGTGGGGCTGAAGGTTCCTCTGTGGGGCTGAAGGTTCCTCTGTGGGGCTGAAGGTTCCTCTGTGGGGCTGAGGGTTCCTCTGTGGGGCTGAAGGTTCCTCTGTGGGGCTGAAGGTTCCTCTGTGGGGCTGAAGGTTCCTCTGTGGGGCTGAAGGTTCCTCTGTGGGGCTGAAGGTTCCTCTGTGGGGCTGAAGGTTCCTTTGTCCTTTCAAAATACGTCCTGTAAAAACGCTGGAGTCTCCAGGAGCTCAGGAACGACCCCGGGGCAGGAATCTGTGAGGGCAGAGAGGAATGTTCTGCCCCTCCTCCTCCTCTCCTCCTCCCTTGTTCCTCTCCTCCTCCTCTCCTCTCCTCCCCCTCCTCTCCTCCTCCCTTGTTCCTCTCCTCCTCCTCCTCCTCCTCCTCCTCTCCTCCTCCTCTCCTCCCCCTCCTCTCCTCCTCCTCTCCTCCTCCTCCTCCTCCTCTCCTCCTCCTCTCCTCCTCCTCTCCTCCTCTCCTCCTCCTCCTCTCCCTCCTCCCTCTCCTCCTCCCTCCTCTCCTCCTCCTCTCCTCCTCCTCCCTTGTTCCTCTCCTCCTCCTCCTCTCCTCCTCCTCCTCCTCCTCTCCTCCTACTCTCCTCCTCCTCCTCTCCTCCTCCTCCTCCCTTGTTCCTCTCCTCCTCCTCCTCCTCCTCCTCCTCCTCTCCTCCTCTCCTCCTCCTCCTCCTCTCCTTTCTCCTCTCCTCTCCTCCTCTCTCCTCCTCTCCTCCTCCTCCTCTCCTCCTCCCTCCTCCTCCTCTCTCTCTCTCTCTCCTCCTCCTCCTCCTCTCCTCCTCTCCTCTCTCTCTCCCTCCCCCTCCTCCTCCTCCTCCTCCTCTCCTCCTCTCATCCTCCTCCTCCCTTGTTCCTCTCCTCCTCCTCCTCTCTTCCTCCTCCTCCCTTGTTCCTCTCCTCCTCCTCCTCCCTTGTTCCTCTCCTCCTCCTCCTCTCCTCCTCCTCTCCTCCTCTCTCCTCCTCCTCCTCCCTTGTTCCTCTCCTCCTCCTCCTCCTCTCCTCCCCCTCCTCTCCTCCTCCTCCTCCTCCCTCGTTCTCCTCCTTCTCAGATCCAGAGACACTTTTACACTTCTACATTTCCTCTGTGGTTGTGGGAGTCGTGTTTTGTGTTTTTTACTCGACTGATGCAGAAAAGAGAGAGAGACGAATGCTGCTGTTACCTCTCTCTCCCTCTCTACCTCCCTCCCTCTTTCTCTCTCTCTCCCTCTCTCCTCTCCTCCTCCTCTCCCCCTCCCTTTCTCTCTCTCCCTCTCTCCTCTTTGTTCTTCCAAGTTTCGTCTTCCTCTTTTTTCCTTCTGCCTGTTTTTTCTGTGGAGGAATCCCCCGCTCCTCCTCTTCCTCTCCTCCCTCCTTCTTCTCTCCTCCTCCTCCTCCTCCTCCTCCCTCCTTCTCTCCGTTTCTCTCTGGAGGAATGTTCCTTTTTTAAACTGGATGAAAACCTCATGTTTCAGACTCATGTTTTTAATCTGAGACAAACTGAGAAACACCGTCCCAGAGGAAGAAGGTCTGGAGGAGCAGTAGTAGTAATAGCAGTAAGAGTAGCAGGAGTATTTGCAGGAGTATTTGCAGTATTTGCAGGAATATTTGCAGTATTTGCAGTAGTATTTGCAGGAGTATTTGCAGGAGTATTTGCAGTATTTGCAGTAGTATTTGCAGTATTTCCTGTAGTACTCGTCGTACCTTGGGCTTGGTGGAGTTCTCCTCCTTCACCATGCTCCACAGTATTAGTAGTAACAGTGGTAGTATTTGCAGTAGTATTTGCAGTATTTGTCGTACTCGTAGTACTCGTAGTACTCGTAGTACTCGTCGTACCTTGGGCTTGGTGGAGTTCTCCTCCTTCACCATGCTCCACAGTATTAGTAGTAACAGTGGTAGTATTTGCAGTAGTATTTGCAGTATTTGTCGTACTCGTAGTACTCGTAGTACTCGTAGTACTCGTAGTACTCGTCGTACTCGTCGTACCTTGGGCTTGGTGGAGTTCTCCTCCTTCACCATGTTCCACAGTATTAGTAGTAACAGTGGTAGTATTTGCAGTATTTGTCGTACTCGTAGTACTCGTAGTACTCGTAGTACTCGTAGTACTCGTAGTACTCGTCGTACTCGTCGTACCTTGGGCTTGGTGGAGTTCTCCTCCTTCACCATGTTCCACAGTATTAGTAGTAACAGTGGTAGTATTTGCAGTAGTATTTGCAGTATTTGTCGTACTCGTAGTACTCGTAGTACTCGTAGTACTCGTAGTACTCGTCGTACCTTGGGCTTGGTGGAGTTCTCCTCCTTCACCATGCTCCACAGTAGTAGTAACAGTGGTAGTATTTGGCAGTAGCATTTGTCCTCGTAGTACTCGTAGTAACAGTGGTCGTATTTGCAGTATTTGTCGTACTCGTAGTACTCGTAGTACTCGTAGTACTCGTAGTACTCGTAGTACTCGTCGTACCTTGGGCTTGGTGGAGTTCTCCTCCTTCACCATGTTCCACAGTATTAGTAGTAACAGTGGTAGTATTTGCAGTAGTATTTGTCGTACTCGTAGTACTCGTAGTACTCGTAGTACTCGTAGTACTCGTAGTACTCGTAGTACTCGTCGTACCTTGGGCTTGGTGGAGTTCTCCTCCTTCACCATGCTCCATTCTTCTCCGTCTGAACTGGTTCCGACTCTGAAACGTTTCATAAAAACGTTTCTGTCTCTGTGTTTCCCGCCCTGGATCAGAACAGCAGAGACCGACTTCTGCTGCAGGAGGTCCACCTGAGCACACAGATACAGGATCAGCACACACACACACACACTATACACACACACACACACACACACACACTATACACACACACTACACACACTATACACACTATACACACTATACACACACACACACACTATACACACACACACACACACACACACACACACACACACACACACACACACTATACACACACACTACACACACTATACACACTATACACACACTATACACACACACTATACACACACTATACACACTATACACACACTATACACACACTATACACACACTATACACACACACTATACACACACTACACACACACTACACACACACTATACACACACTATACACACACTACACACACTACACACACTACACACACTATACACACACTATACACACTATACACACACACTATACACACTACACACACTACACACACTATACACACTATACACACACTATACACACACTATACACACACACTATACACACACACACACACACTATACACACACTATACACACACTATACACACACACTATACACACTATACACACACTATACACACACACTATACACACACACACACACACTATACACACACTATACACACAATACACACACTATACAATAATAATATACACACACTATACACACACTATACACACACTATACACACACTATACACACACACACTACACACACACACACTAATAATACACACTATACACACACTATACAATAATTACACACAGTATACACACACTATACACACACTATACACACACTATACACACACTATACACACACTATACACATAATTATACACACTATAATAATACACACACACACACTATACACACACTATACACACACTATAATAATACACACACACACTATACACACACACACACAATAATTATACACACACTATACACACACTATACACAATACACACACTATACAATAATAATTATACACACACTATACACACACTACACACACACACACACACATATACACATACACACACTACACACACACACACTATACACACACACACACATACACAATACACACACAGACACACACTATACACACACTATACACACACACACACACATCACACACACACACATACACACACTCACACACACACTATACACACACACACATCACACACACTATACACACACTATACACACACACACACTACACACACAATACACACACTATACACAATAAAAAAAATATACACACACACTATACACACACTATACACACACTATACACACACACACTATACACACACTATACACACACACACTATACACACTATACACCCACACTATACACACACACACTATACACACACTACACACACTATACACACTATACACACACTATACACACTATACACACACTATACACACTATACACACACTATACACACACTACACACACTATACACACTACACACACTATACACACACTATACACACACTATACACACACACACACTATACACACACTATACACACACACACTACACACACACACACTACACACTATACACACACTATACACACTATACACACACTACACACACACTATACACACACTACACACACACTATACACACACTATACACACTACACACACACTATACACACACTATACACACACTACACACACACTATACACACACTATACACACTACACACACACTATACACACACTATACACACACTACACACACACTATACACACACTATACACACTACACACACACTATACACACTACACACACACACACTACACACACACATACACACACTATACACACTACACACACACTATACACACACTACACACACACTATACACACACTATACACACACTACACACACACTATACACACACTATACACACACTATACACACACTATACACACACTATACACACACTACACACACACTATACACACACTATACACACTACACACACACTATACACACTACACACACACTATACACACTACACACACACACTACACACACTACACACACTATACACACACTATACACACACTATACACACTACACACACACTATACACACTATACACACACACTACACACACACTATACACACTATACACACACTATACACACACACTATACACACACTACACACACTACACACACTATACACACACACTATACACACTACACACACTACACACACACTATACACACTACACACACACTATACACACACTATACACACACTATACACACACTATACACACTATACACACACTACACACACTACACACACACTATACACACTACACACACTATACACACTACACACACACTACACACACACTATACACAATATACACACTACACACACTATACACACTATACACACACTATACACACACTATACACACACTATACACACTATACACACACTATACACACACTATACACACACTATACACACTATACACACACACACTACACACACACACTATACACACTACACACACTATACACACACACACTACACACACACACACTACACACACTATACACACACTACACACACACTACACACACACTATACACACTATACACACACACTACACACACTACACACACACTATAATAATAATATACACACACTATACACACACTATAATACACACTATACACACACTATAATATACCAATAATAATTATACACACACACTACACACACACTATACACACACTACACACACACTACACACACTATACACACACTACACACACACTATACACACACTATACACACACTATACACACACTATGCACACTACACACACTATACACACTATACACACACTATACACACACTATACACACTACACACACACACACTACACACACACACTATACACACTACACACACTATACACACACACACTACACACACTATACACACTATACACACTACACACACACTATACACACTATACACACTATACACACTACACACACACTATACACACTATACACACACTATACACACTATACACACTATACACACTATACACACACTATACACACTATACACACACTATACACACACACACACTATACACACACTATACACACACTATACACACACTATACACACACACACTATACACACACTATACACACACTATACACACTATACACACACTATACACACTATACACACTATACACACACTATACACACACACACTATACACACACACACTATACACACACACTATACACACACACACTATAAACACACACACACACTATACACACTACACACACTATACACACACTATACACTATACACACACTATACACACTATACACACTACACACACTATACACACTACACACACTATACACACACTATACACACTATACACACACTATACACACTACACACACTATACACACTACACACACTATACACACTATACACACACTATACACACTACACACACTATACACACTACACACACTATACACTATACACACACTATACACACACACTATACACACTATACACACACTATACACACACACTATACACACATACACACACTATACACACTATACACACACACTATACACACACACACACACTATACACACTATACACACACACTATACACACATACACACACTATACACACACACACACACACACTAAACACACTATACACACACATAATACATACACTATACACACACACACACTATACACACACTATACATAATAATAATTATACACACTATACACACACTACACACACAATATACACACACTATACACACTATACACACACTATACACACACACTATACACACACTATACACACACTATACACACACACTATACACACACTATACACACACTATACACACACACACTATACACACACTATACACACACACACACTATACACACACTATACACACACTATACACACTATACACACACTATACACACACTATACACACACACTATACACACTATACACACACTATACACACACTACACACACTATACACACACTATACACACACTATACACACACACTATACACACACACACTATACACACACACACACTATACACACACACACTATACACACACTATACACACTATACACACTATACACACTATACACACACTATACACAGACTATACATAACTATACACAGACTATACACACACTATACACACACTATACACACACACTATACACACACTATACACACACTATACACACACACACACACACTATACACACACTATACACACACACTATACACACACTATACACACACACTATACACACTATACACACACTATACACACACTATACACACACTATACACAGACTATACACACACTATACACACACTATACACACACACACTATACACACACTATACACACACTATACACACACACACACTATACACACACTATACACACACACTATACACACACTATACACACACACTATACACACTATACACACACACTATACACACACACACACTATACACACACTATACACACACTATACACACACACACACTATACACACACTATACACACACTATACACACACACACTATACACACACTATACACACACTATACACACACACACACTATACACACACTATACACACTATACACACACACACTATACACACACTATACACACACTATACACACACACACACTATACACACACTATACACACACTATACACACACTATACACACACTATACACACACTATACACACTATACACACACACACTATACACACACTATACACACACACACACTATACACACACTATACACACTATACACACACACTATACACACACACACTATACACACACTATACACACACTATACACACACACACACTATACACACACTATACACACTATACACACACACACACTATACACACACTATACACACACACACACTATACACACACACACACTATACACACACTATACACACTATACACACACACACACTATACACACACTATACACACACTATACACACACACACACTATACACACACTATACACACACTATACACACTATACACACACACACACACACTATACACACACTATACACACACACACACTATACACACACTATACACACTATACACACACACACACACACACTATACACACACTATACACACACTATACACACACACAGGCTGGGGGCGACTCAAATCAAGTGACTGGTCTTTAGAAACATTATCACAATTCTGACCTATGAGGATTCAGCTGCTCTGTCCCACCTCAGCACAACAGGCTAATGCTACAGGCTAGTGCTACTGCTACAGGCTAATGCTACTGCTACAGGCTAATAGTACTGCTACAGGCTAATGCTAAGAGAGCTGTGCTATGGCCGCTGCTCCTTTCGCCTAAACCGAAACAGGAGAGCAGGAGGAGAGACCTACAGCACAGGACACACTGACACAGACGCCCACTGCCGCTGCCCGGGGCCGTCGCTGCCAGGACCGGGGAACTCGCTGCCGCTGGCGGGGCATCTGGGTGTAAAAGCGTAGTGCAGAGGACTTAAGTTCACCTGGTGCTAATATGGACTGGCGTAACTTTCAGACTGAAGTGGGAAGTGGGATTAAGACGAGTTTTAGACCAGCTCCTGCACTCGGCTCCAGGACCGTGTGGACTGGACCGGGACAGAGACAGAACCAACAGGACAGAGGGTGGAGGACACACTCTGCATCAGCCCTGGAGAAGGTAAGAGGCTTGTTTTTGTTTGGGGCAAATCTGAGGAGGAGCCTCACAGTAAACAGTGTTATAGTGTTAACAGGTAAATGTGTAAATGAATGAGCCACGGAGCAGCTCCGGTGTTTCTGCCGTGAGCTGCAGGAGCGGAGCTGATGCTGTGAGCGGAGCCTCATTTTTGCTGCATTTTCATGACGTTACAGGGGCTGTTTGTGAGCAGTGTGTTGGCTGTGCTTTGTGCTCCTGATAAAGTTCAGCCAGCAGTGACTAAAATGACTGTCTGTTTCTGGCATTTGTTATAATTTTATAGCCTATACGTAACACATAAAAAAAATAAAAAATTATACCACCAGCCCCCACTGCACAAACGACACAAATAAACTACACGCACAAATGACACACACAAAACACGCAAATAAACAACACATACACACACACACACAATACACAATAATCCACGCACACAAATGCACAAAGTGTAAACAGCTCAGCCTTCGTCCTCCGGCTGTGTCCGTTCTGACCTGTGTGTGTCTGAGCCGCACTTGCAGCTCGTCGTGTTGTGCGTTTGTCACTCGTGTCGTTTAAAGTAAATCTGAGCTCAAACGTCTCATTCCGTTTATTCCTTCGTCTCACCTGGATCCACTCGTTCCGGAAGGGCTGCTTGGTCTGCTGCCCGGTCCAGCCCGAACGCCCGGTCAGGAGCCGAGCATTTTCCGGGACCCACCCGCGGTCGGCGAAGGACGAGGCCGAGACCTGCGAGTCCGAGATCTGCCCCGAGACCATCCCCAGCATCACCGAGCACGGGTAATCTGCGAGGAACCAAACCGGCAACCGCTGTGAGCGAGAGGCTAACCAGAGGCTAACCAGAGACTAACCGGAGACTAACCCGAGACTGACCCAAGACTAACCAGAGACTAACCAGAGACTAACCCGAGACTAACCCAAGACTAACCGGAGACTAACCCAAGACTAACCAGAGACTAACCAGAGACTAACCCGAGACTAACCCAAGACTAACCAGAGACTAACCGGAGACTAACCCGAGACTAACCAGAGACTAACCGGAGACTAACCCGAGACTAACCAGAGACTAAGCAGAGAATAACCCAAGACTAACCCGAGACTAACCACATACTAACCAGAGACTAACCCAAGACTAACCAGAGACTAACACAAGACTAACCAGAGGCTAACCAGAGACTAACCCAAGAATAACCAGAGGCTAACCAGAGACTAACCCAAGACTAACCAGAGTCTAACCCAAGACTAACCAGAGGCTAACCAGAGACTAACCAGAGACTAACCCAAGATTAACCCAAGACTAACCAGAGACTAACCCAAGACTAACCAGAGACTAACCCAAGACTAACCAGAGTCTAACCCAAGACTAACCCGAAACTAACCAGAGACTAACCACAGACTAACCAGAGACTACCCCAAGACTAACCAGAGACTAACCCAAGACTAACCAGAGACTAACCCGTGATTAACCCGAGACTAACCGGAGACTAACCGGAGACCAACCGTGGACTAACCAGAGACTAACCCGAGACTAACCAGAGACTAACCCGAGACTAACCCGAGACTAACCGGAGACTAACCAGAGACTAACCCAAGACTAACCAGAGACTAACCCAAGATTAACCCAAGACTAACCCAAGACTAACCAGAGACTAACCCAAGACTAACCAGAGACTAACCCAAGACTAACCAGAGTCTAACCCAAGACTAACCCGAAACTAACCAGAGACTAACCGTGGACTAACCAGAGACTACCCCAAGACTAACCAGAGACTAACCCAAGACTAACCAGAGACTAACCCGTGATTAACCCGAGACTAACCGGAGACTAACCGGAGACTAACCGGAGACTAACCGGAGACTAACCGTGGACTAACCAGAGACTAACCAGAGACTAACCCGAGACTAACCCAAGACTAACCAGAGACTAACCCAAGAGTAACCAGAGACTAACCCAAGACTAACCAGAGTCTAACCCAAGATTAACCCAAGACTAACCAGAGACTAACCCAAGACTAACCAGAGACTAACCCAAGACTAACCAGAGTCTAACCCAAGACTAACCCGAGACTAACCAGAGACTAACCCAAGACTAACTAGAGACTAAACCAAGATTAACCCGAGACTAACTCGTGATTAACCAGAGACTAACCGGAGACTAAGCGGAGACTAACCGGAGACTAACTACGGACTAACCAGAGACTAACCCAAGACTAACCCAAGACTAACCCGAGACTAACCAGAGACTAACCGGAGACTAACCAGAGACTAACCGGAGACTAACCGGAGACTAACCGGAGACTAACTAGGGACTAACCAGAGACTAACCCAAGACTAACCCAAGACTAACCCGAGACTAACCAGAGACTAACCGGAGACTAACCAGAGACTAACCGGAGACTAACCAGAGACTAACCCAAGACTAACCAGAGACTAACCCGAGACTAACCCGAGACTAACCAGAGACTAACCAGAGACTAACCCACAACCAGAGACTCACCCGAGACTAACAACAGCGTAACGGAGACTAACCCAAAACTAACCAGAGACTAACCGGAGACTAACCAGAGACTAACTGGAGACTGTCTGGAGACTAACCAGAGACTAACCGGAGACTAACCGGAGACTAACCCAAGACTAACCCGAGACTAACCAGAGACTAACCCGAGACTAACCCGAGACTAACCCGAGACTAACCTGAGACTAACCCGAGACTAACCGGAGACTAACCCGAGACTAACCTGAGACTAACCGGAGACTAACCGGAGACTAACCGGAGACTAACCTGAGACTAACCAGAGACTAACCGGAGACTAACCGGAGACTAACTGGAGACTAACCGGAGACTAACCCAAGACTAACCCGAAACTAACCAGAGACTAACCACAGACTAACCAGAGACTACCCCAAGACTAACCAGAGACTAACCCAAGACTAACCAGAGACTAACCCGAGATTAACCCGAGACTAACCGGAGACTAACCGGAGACCAACCGTGGACTAACCAGAGACTAACCCGAGACTAACCAGAGACTAACCCGAGACTAACCCGAGACTAACCCGAGACTAACCAGAGACTAACCCAAGACTAACCAGAGACTAACCCAAGATTAACCCAAGACTAACCCAAGACTAACCAGAGACTAACCCAAGACTAACCAGAGACTAACCCAAGACTAACCAGAGTCTAACCCAAGACTAACCCGAAACTAACCAGAGACTAACCGTGGACTAACCAGAGACTACCCCAAGACTAACCAGAGACTAACCCAAGACTAACCAGAGACTAACCCGTGATTAACCCGAGACTAACCGGAGACTAACCGGAGACTAACCGGAGACTAACCGTGGACTAACCAGAGACTAACCAGAGACTAACCCGAGACTAACCCAAGACTAACCAGAGACTAACCCAAGAGTAACCAGAGACTAACCCAAGACTAACCAGAGTCTAACCCAAGATTAACCCAAGACTAACCAGAGACTAACCCAAGACTAACCAGAGACTAACCCAAGACTAACCAGAGTCTAACCCAAGACTAACCCGAGACTAACCAGAGACTAACCACAGACTAACCAGAGACTAACCCAAGACTAACCAGAGACTAAACCAAGATTAACCCGAGACTAACTCGTGATTAACCAGAGACTAACCGGAGACTAAGCGGAGACTAACCGGAGACTAACTACGGACTAACCAGAGACTAACCCAAGACTAACCCAAGACTAACCCGAGACTAACCAGAGACTAACCGGAGACTAACCAGAGACTAACCGGAGACTAACCGGAGACTAACCGGAGACTAACTAGGGACTAACCAGAGACTAACCCAAGACTAACCCAAGACTAACCCAAGACTAACCCGAGACTAACCGGAGACTAACCCGAGACTAACCAGAGACTAACCGGAGACTAACCAGAGACTAACCCAAGACTAACCAGAGACTAACCCGAGACTAACCAGAGACTAACCAGAGACTAACCCACAACCAGAGACTCACCCGAGACTAACAACAGCGTAACGGAGACTAACCCAAAACTAACCAGAGACTAACCGGAGACTAACCAGAGACTAACTGGAGACTGTCTGGAGACTAACCAGAGACTAACCGGAGACTAACCGGAGACTAACCCAAGACTAACCCGAGACTAACCAGAGACTAACCCGAGACTAACCCGAGACTAACCCGAGACTAACCTGAGACTAACCTGAGACTAACCGGAGACTAACCGGAGACTAACCGGAGACTAACCTGAGACTAACCAGAGACTAACCGGAGACTAACCGGAGACTAACTGGAGACTAACCGGAGACTAACCCGAGACTAACCCGAGACTAATCGGAGACTAACCCGAGACTAACCAGAGACTAATCGGAGACTCACCCAAGACTAACCCGAGACTAACCCGAGTCTAACCCGAGACTAATTGGAGACTAACCAGAGACTAACCGGAGACTAACCACAGACTAACCACAGACTAACCCACAACCAGAGACTAACCCGAGACTAACAACAGCGTAACGGAGACTAACCCAAAACTAACCAGAGACTAACCGGAGACTAACCAGAGACTAACTGGAGACTGACTGGAGACTAACCAGAGAATGACCCGAGACTAACCAGACACTAACCGGAGACTAACCGGAGAAAAACCGGAGACTAGTTTAGGTTTAGTCCCTGGTTTAGTCCTGGTTTTGACCTGGTTTAGTCCTAGTTTAGTCCTGGTTTAGTCCTTGTTTTGTCCTGGTTTAGTCCTGGCTTAGTCCTGGTTTAGTGCTGGTTTAGTCCTGGTTTAGTCCTGGTTTAGACCTGGTTTAGTCCTGGTTTAGACCTGGTTTAGTCCTGGTTTAGTCCTGGTTTAGTCCTGGTTTAGTCCTGGTTTAGACCTGGTTTAGTCCTGGTTTAGTCCTGGTTTAGACCTGGTTTAGTCCTGGTTTAGTCCTGGTTTAGACCTGGTTTAGTCCTGGTTTAGTCCTGGTTTAGTCCTGGTTTAGTCCTGGTTTAGTCCTGGTTTAGTCCTGGTTTAGTCCTGGTTTAGTCCTCACCTGACGTCCTGCAGCCGTACAGCTCAAACCTCAGGCAGATTCCCTGTTCCCAGGTCATGGGTCGGATCCGGATGAAACGCGTCAGGGTCGGTTTGGGCAGGAAGGCGCGAACCACGTCTGTGGGGTTCCTGTTCCCCTCGAAGATCTGAGAACGACAAGAACCGAAGATCTGAGAACCGTAAGAGCCGAAGATCTGAGAACCACAAGAACCGAAGATCTGAGAACCACAAGAACCGAAGATCTGAGAACCACAAGAACCGAAGATCTGAGAACCACAAGAACCGAAGATCTGAGAACCACAAGAACCGAAGATCTGAGAACCACAAGAACCGAAGATCTGAAAACGACAAGAACCAAAGATCTGAGAACGACGAGAAGAACAAAAGATCTGAGAATGACGAGAAGAACCAAAGATCTGAGAACGACAAGAACCGAAGATCTGAGAACGACGAGAACCAAACATCTAAGAACGACAAGAACCGAAGATCTGAGAACGACGAGAACCAAACATCTAAGAACGACGAGAACCGAACATCTGAAAACGACAAGAACTGAAGATCTGAGAACGACAAGAAGAACGAAAGATCTGAGAATGACGAGAAGAACCAAAGATCTGAGAACGACAAGAACCGAAGATCCGAGAACAACGAGAACCGAAGACCCGAGAATAACGAGAACCGAAGATCTGAGAACGACAAGAACCGAAGATCCGAGAATGAGAAGAACCAAAGATCCGAGAACGACGAGAACCAAAGATCCGAGAACAACAAGAACCGAAGATCTGAGAACGACGAGAACCAAAGACCTGAGAACGACGAGAAGAACCAAAGACCTGAGAACGACGAGAAGAACCAAAGACCTGAGAACGACGAGAACCAAAGACCTGAGAACGACAAGAACCGAAGACCCGAGAACAACGAGAACCGAAGATCTGAGAACGACGAGAACCAAAGACCTGAGAACGACGAGAAGAAACGAAGACCTGAGAACGACGAGAACCAAAGACCTGAGAACGACGAGAACCAAAGACCTGAGAACGACGAGAAGAAACGAAGACCTGAGAACGACGAGAACCAAAGATCTGAGAACGACGAAAACCGAAGATCTGAGAACAAGAACCAAAGACCTGAGAACGACGAGAACCAAAGACCTGAGAACGACGAGAACCAAAGACCTGAGAACGACGAGAACCGAAGATCTGAGAACAAGAACCAAAGACCTGAGAACGACGAGAAGAACCAAAGATCGTCTCATATCGGAGGATTCGATATTTTCTGAAACCTGGAGGATGATGTCGTTTTACCTTATATGGTCAACGACGGAAGTGCATGTAATACTCCACTGACCTCTCCTCCTCTCTCTCCTCCTCCTCCTCCTCTCCTCCTCCTCCTCTCCTCCTCCCTCCTCCCTCCTCTCCTCCCTCCTCTCCTCCCTCGCTCCTCCTGTCCTCCTCTCCTCCTCTCCCTCTTCTCCTCCTCTCTCCTCCTCCTCCTCTCCTCCTCCCTCCTCTCTCTCCTCTCCTCTCCCTCCTCTCTCCTCCTCTCCCTCTTCCTCCTCCTCCTCCTCTCCTCCTCCTCTCCTCTTCCTCCCTCTCTCTCTCCTCCTCCCTTCCTCTCCTCTCTCTCCTCTCTTCCTCTCTCCTTCTCTCTTCTCCTCATCCTTCCTCCACTTCTCTCTCTCTCTCCTCCTCTCCTCCTCTCTCCTCCTCTCCTCCTCTCCTCCTCTCCTACTCTCTCCTCCTCCTCCTCCTCTCCTCCTCTCTCCTCCTCCTCTTTTCTCTCTCTCTCCTTCTCCTCCTCTCTCCTCCTCCTCTCTCTCCTCCTCCTCTCTCCTTCCTCTTCTCCTCCTTCCTCTCTCTCCTCCTCTCTCCTCTCCTCCTCCTCTCCTTCTCCTCCTCCTCTTCTCTCTCTCCCTTCCTCTCCTCCTCTCTCCTCCTCTCTCTCTCTCTCCTCCTCTCCTTCCCTTCTCTCTCTCTCTCTTCTCTCTCTTCCTCCCTCTCTCCTTCCCTTCCTCTCTCTCTTCTCTCTCCCTTCCTCTCCTCCTCTCTCTCTCCTCCTCTCCTCTCTCTTCCTCCTCTCTTCCTCTCTCTCTCTCTCCTCTCTCTCCTTCCCTCCTCTCTTCCTCCTCTCTCTCTCTCTCTCTTCCTTCCTCCTCCTCCCTTCCTTCCTCTCTCTCCTCCTTCCTCCTCCTTCCTTCCTTCTCTCTCCTTCCTCTCTTCCTCTCTCCCTTCCTCCTCTCCTCCTCCTCTCTCCTCTCCTCCTCTCTCTCCTTCTCTTCCTCCTCTCTCTCTCCCTCCTCTCTTTCTCCTCCTCCTCTCCTCTCTTCCTCCTCTCTCTCTCTTCCTCTTCTCTCCTCTCTCTTCTCTCTCCTCTCCTCTCTCCTCTCCTCTCTCTCCTCCTCTTCTCTCCTCTCTTCCTCCTCTCTCTCTCTCCCTCTCCTTCCTTCCTCTCCTCCTCCTCCTCTCCTCTCTCTCTCCTCCTTCTCTCTCTCTCTCTCCTCTCCTCCTTCCTCTCTCTCTCTCTCCTCCTCTTCCTCCTCTCTCTCTCTCTCTCTCTCCTTCCTCTCCCTTCCTCTCCTCTCTCCTCTCTCTCTCTCTCCTCCTCTCCTCTCTCTTCCTCCTCCTCTCTCTTCCTCTCTCTCTCTCTCTCCTCCCTTCCTCCTCTCTCTCTCTCTCTTCCTTCCTCTCTCTCTCTCTCCTTCTCTCTTCCTCCTCTCTCTCTTCTCTCTCTCTCTCTCTCCTCTCTCTCTTCCTCTCTCTTCCTCTCCTCTCCTCTCTCTCTCTCTCTCTCTCTCTCCTTCCTCTCCTTCCTCTCTTCCCTTCCTCTCTCCTTCCTCTCTCCTTCCTCTTTCCTCTCCCTTCCTCTCTCCTCCTCTCCTCTCTCCTTCCTCTCTTCCTTCTCCTCCTCTCTCCTCTCCTTTCTCTCTCTTCTCTCTCCTCTCTCCTCTCTCCTTCCTCCTCTCTTCTTCCTCTCCTCCTTCTTCTTCTCTCCTCTCCTTCTCTCCTCTCCTCCTCCTCTTCCTTCTTCTTCTTCCTCCTCTCTTCCCTCCTCCTCCTCTCTCCTCCTTCTTCTCCTCCTCCTCCTTCCTCCTCCTCCTTCCTCCTCCTCCTTCCTCTCCTCCTCCTCTCCTTCCTCCTTCCTCTCTTCCTCTCCTCTCCTCCTCTCCTCCTCTCCTCCTCCTCCTCTCCTCCTCTCCTCCTCCTCCTCCTCTCCTCCTCTCCTCTCCTCCTCCCCCTCCTCTCCTCCTCCTCACCTTCTGCTTGGACTCCTCCTTCAGGGTGATCCAGTCTTCTCCGTTGGAGCTCACGTCGACCTTGTAGGTTTTCACGTAATAGTGTTTTCGTGTTTCCTTGGAGATGGCGCCCTGAGTCCCCACGGCCGACACCAAGCGCAGGAAGCCCAGGTCCACCTGCAACAGGAAGTGCACGCGTCACCTGACAGGAAACAGGAAGTGCCACCTGCAGCGCTCTCTCTCAAACCAGTCGCTAACGCTAACGGGAGGGGCCTCGGGGAGAGAAGGCATGTGATTGGTCCATTCGGAAAGATCCGGATTTAAGAACTGGTTTAGTCCTGGTTTAGTCCTGGTTTAGTCCTGGTTTAGTCCTGGTTTAGACCTGGTTTAGACCTGGTTTAGTCCTGGTTTAGTCCTGGTTTAGACCTGGTTTAGTCCTGGTTTACACCTGGTTTAGTCCTGGTTTAATCCTGGTTTAGTCCTGGTTTAGTCCTGTGTTCGTCCCCTTGGTTTAGATCCTGGTTTAGTCCTGGCTTAGTCCTGGTTTAGATCCTGGTTTAGATCCTGGTTTAGTCCTGGTTTAGTCCTGGTTTAGATCCTGGTTTAGACCTGGTTTAGTCCTGGTTTAGATCCTGGTTTAGACCTGGTTCAGTCCTGGTTTAGACCTGGTTTAGTCCTGGTTTAGATCCTGGTTTAGTCCTGGTTTAGATCCTGCTTTAGTCCTGGTTTAGTCCTGGTTTCGATCCTGGTTTAGTCCTGGTTTAGTCCTGGTTTAGTCCTGGTTTAGACCTGGTTTAGTCCTGGTTTAGTCCTGGTTTAGTCCTGGTTTAGTCCTGGTTTAGTCCTGGTTTAGTCCTGGTTTAGTCCTGGTTTAGTCCTGGTTTAGTCCTGGTTTAGTCCTGGTAATGTCCTGGTTTAGTCCTGGTTAAGTCCTGCTTTAGTCCTGCTTTAGACCTGGTTTAGACCTGGTTTAGTCCTGGTTTAGTCCTGGTTTAGACCTGGTCCAGTCCTGGTTTAGTCCTGGTTTTGTCCTGGTTTAGTCTTGGTTCAGTCCTGCTTTAGTCCTGGTTTAGTCCTGGTTCAGTCCTGCTTTAGTCCTGGTTTAGTCCTGGTTTAGTCCTGGTTTAGTCCTGGTCTAGTCCTGGTTTAGACCTGGTCTAGTCCTGGTTTAGTGCTGGTTTAGTCCTGGTTTAGTCCTGGTTTAGACCTGGTTTAGACCTGGTTTAGTCCTGGTTTAGTCCTGGTTTAGACCTGGTCTAGACCTGGTTTAGTCCTGGTTTAGACCTGGTTTAGTCCTGGTTTAGTCCTGGTTTAGTCCTGGTTTAGACCCTGGTTTAGATCCTGGTTTAGTCCTGGTTTAGTCCTGGTTTAGTCCTGGTTTAGTCTTGGTTTAGTCCTGGTTTAGTCCTGATTAAAATCTGCTGAAAACTGAAAAACTAAATTCGAACATTTTGGCCTCGAGGGAAAAAAACCAAAACGAAATGAAACGAAAGCAGAGGAAAAGAGGAAGAGTTTATCTGAGTCTGAACGAGGGATGAGGGAGAGGAGATAAAGAGACGACAGAGAAGGAGAGAGGAGAGGAGGAGGAGAGGAGGGAGGAGGAGGAGAGGAGGAGTGGAGGAGGAGAAGGAGGAGAGGAGGAGGAGAAGGAGGAGAGGAGGAAGAGAAGGAGGAGAGGAAGAGGAGAAGGAGGAGAGGAAGAGGAGAAGGAGGAGGAGAGAGGAGGAGGAGAAGGAGGAGAGGAGGAGGAGGAGGAGGAGAGGAGATAAAGAGACGACAGAGAAGGAGAGAGGAGAGGAGGAGGAGAGGAGGAGGAGAGGAGGAGGAGAGGAGGAGAGGAGGAGAGGAGGAGGAGAGGAGATAATGAGACGACAGAGAAGGAGAGTGGAGAGGAGGAGGAGTGGAGGGAGGAGGAGGAGAGGAGATAAAGAGACGACAGAGAAGGAGAGAGGAGAGGAGGAGGAGAGGAGGAGGAGGAGAAGAGGAGATAAAGAGATGACAGAGAAGGAGAGAGGAGAGGAGGAGGAGAGGAGGAGGAGAGGAGGAGGAGAGGAGATAAAGAGACGACAGAGAAGGAGAGAGGAGAGGAGGAGGAGAGGAGGAGGAGGAGGAGAGGAGATAAAGAGACGACAGAGAAGGAGAGAGGAGAGGAGGAGGAGAGGAGGAGGAGAGGAGGAAGAGGAGGAGAGGAGGAGGAGGTGCAGATTAAACTGTATATTTATATAAATGTTTCTTATCGCAGAAGGAAACACGTCGTGAAACACGAAACATTTTTAAATCCTTTATTTTCTGAAATCTGACGTCACATCTGCTCCTCTAAGGACTAAACCAGGACTAAACCAGGACTAAACCAGGACTAAACCAGGACTAAACCAGGACTAAACCAGGACTAAACCAGGACTGAACCAGGACTAAACCAGGACTGAACCAGGACTGAACCAGGACTAAACCAGGACTAAACCAGGACTAAACCAGATCTAAACCAGGACTAAACCAGGACTGAACCAGGACTAAACCAGGACTAAACCAGGACTGAACCAGGACTGAACCAGGACTAAACCAGGACTGAACCAGGACTGAACCAGGACTAAACCAGGACTAAACCAGGACTAAACCAGGACTGAACCAGGACTAAACCAGGACTGAACCAGGACTAAACCAGGACTAAACCAGGACTAAACCAGGACTGAACCAGGACTAAACCAGGACTAAACCAGGGTCTAAACCAGGACTAAACCAGGACTGAACCAGGACTAAACCAGGACTAAACCAGGACTGAACCAGGACTGAACCAGGACTAAACCAGGACTAAACCAGGACTAAACCAGGACTGAACCAGGACTAAACCAGGACTGAACCAGGACTAAACCAGGACTGAACCAGGACTAAACCAGGACTAAACCAGGACTAAACCAGGACTGAACCAGGACTAAACCAGGACTAAACCAGGACTAAACCAGGACTGAACCAGGACTAAACCAGGACTGAACCAGGACTAAACCAGGACTGAACCAGGACTAAACCAGGACTAAACCAGGACTAAACCAGGACTAAACCAGGACTAAACCTGGACTAAACCAGGATCTAAACCAGGATCTAAACCAGGGTTTTGTTCTCGTGTTTACGACTCTCCACAGACCGACAATACGGCGCGACCTCCGAAAGAGTCACTTCCTGTACGGCCCCTGTCCACTTCCTGTCCACTTGTGCGTCCACTTCCTGTCCACTTCCTGTCCACTTGAGTCGAGACAAAGACGTGTCGCGGGACAAAGCCCATGTGGTCACTTCCCCCGGTTCTTCTGGACGAGTCTTTCCCAAAGACGCAGCAGCAGCAGCAGCAGCAGCAGCAGCAGCAGCAGCAGCAGCAGCAGCAGCAGCAGCAGCAGCACAATGGAGACGAGCCGAGAGCCGAGAGCGTTTAGGGTTTAGGAAGCAAACATAAGAAGAACCACAGAAAAACAACAGATTTGTGCAGAAACAGAAATTCTCTCAGGTGAAACAAGTGGTTCAGTTGTGGATTGAACCAAAAGCTCTGAGTTCAGTTCGTTTCCGTTGGTGTAAAAGCTTCAGTCAGACTGTAAAACAGAGGAGGTCTCGGCCTGTTTGCTTCTGCACCAAAGGCCAAATTCTGGTGCGGTTCTTCTGGTGTGAACATGAACTCGGGTCCAAACCAGAGGCTGTAGGTCCAAACGAACTAAAGGAAATGCATCATGGGAGAATATACGTGTATCTTCTGCCTGAAATGAGGCTCTGCACCTTCAGCAGCTTCAGCGCAGCAACAGAACGTTCTCCAGACGCAGCCACAGCTCATTTTTGAATCAGATATTTAGGCCAAAATGTCCAAAACAGAGAATGTGGCAGACGGATCAGAGCGACGCTCCAGAGTCCCAACTGTGGATGTGACGATGTTCCGGGACCTGCGGCTCAGAGAGTCCTGGTCTTCCCCGTGTTCACGTAGCAACAGCATTTGTTATTTTAATCTATTGATTCACCAAATCATTTTAGAATAGGAGAATGGGCCAGAGCCGATTCACATAAAACCTGAATCGGCTCTGGTCTGGTCCTGGTCTGGTCCTGGTCTGGTCCTGGTCCTGGTCCTGGTCCTGGTCCTGGTCCTGGTCCTGGTCTGGTCCTGGTCCTGGTCCTGGTCCTGGTCCTGGTCTGGTCTGGTCCTGGTCTGGTCCTGGTCTGGTCCTGGTTTAGTCCCGGTCCTGGTCCTGGTCTGGTCCTGGTCTGGTCCTGGTCCTGGTCCTGGTCTGGTCCTGGTCCTGGTCCTGGTCTGGTCCTGGTCTGGTCCTGGTTTAGTCCCGGTCCTGGTCCTGGTCTGGTCTGGTCCTGGTCTGGTCCTGGTCTGGTCCTGGTTTAGTCCCGGTCCTGGTCCTGGTCTGGTCCTGGTCTGGTCCTGGTTTAGTCCCGGTCCTGGTCCTGGTCTGGTCCTGGTCTGGTCCTGGTTTAGTCCCGGTCCTGGTCCTGGTCTGGTCCTGGTCTGGTCCTGGTCTGGTCCTGGTCTGGTCCTGGTTTAGTCCCGGTCCTGGTCCTGGTCTGGTCCTGGTCTGGTCCTGGTTTAGTCCCGGTCCTGGTCCTGGTCTGGTCCTGGTCTGGTCCTGGTCTGGTCCTGGTCTGGTCCTGGTTTAGTCCCGGTCCTGGTCCTGGTCTGGTCCTGGTCTGGCCCTGGTCGTGGTCCTGGTCCTGGTCCTGGTCTGGTCCTGGTCTGGTCCTGGTCTGGTCCTGGTCTGGTCCTGGTCCTGGTCCTGGTCTGGTCCTGGTCCCGGTCTCACCTGTATCCACTCTCGGACCGTGTCCTCAGACGGGGTCCAGCCGTTCTCTCGATAGTTCAGTCTGGATCTTTCTGGAGACCAGTTCTGGTTGTATTTGGACGAGGCCACGATCCGGTCTGACCCGATGTCCCCGGACTCCATCCCCAACGGCTCCAGGCACGAGAAATCTGGAAAACCGGAGAAGAAATATGAAAACACGGAGAAAAAATCTGAAAACACGAAAAAAAATCTGAAAACACGGAGAAGAAATAGGAAATCACAGGGAAAAATATGGAGAATAAAAACGAGAAATCGGGAAACACGGAGAAAAAATCTAAAAAACACTTCTTTTTTTTTTAAAACACAGAGACAAAATCTGAAAACACAAAGAATAAAAATAAAAAATCAGATAAACGTGGCTCAGACTTTAGGGCCAAACCTGCTCCTCCCTGAGAACAAGAGGAACCGAGAACTAAAGCGTCTTCAGGAGCAGCAGGAGAACAGAGGGGGTCAGAGGGGGTCAGAGGGGGTCAGAGGGGGTCAGAGGTCACACATAACTCACAACTTTATGAGATACATGTGTGAGGAAGAGAGAGGAGGAGGAGAGGAGGAAAGAGAGAAAAGCAGAGAAGGTCAGACGGAGGTGAGAGAAGGAGCAGCAGCAGCAGGAGGAGGTGAGAGGAGGTGAGAGGAGCAGGAGGAGCAGCAGCAAGAGGAGGTGAGAGGAGGTGAGAGGAGCAGGAGGAGCAGGAGCAGGAGGAGCAGCAGCAGGAGGAGCAGCGTCTCACCGGAGGAGGCGCGCCCCGGCACCTCCCTGTCCCGGATGGTGTAGTTGGCGGAGAATCCCTCCCTGGAGATGGCGCTGTCCGTGGTGATGGTCATGGACAAGATCCCGGTGTAAGAAACGACCCGACCCGGAGACGCCAGACCACAGAACCTGCCGATGTGAGGGCCCACTGCAAGACCAGAACCAGGACTGAGCCAGGACCGGACCAGGACCAGGACCGGACCAGGACCAGGACCAGGACCAGGACCGGACCAGGACTGAGCCAGGACTGGACCAGGACCGGACCAGGACTGGACCAGGACCGGACCAGGACCGGACAAGGATTAAACCAGGACTAAACCAGAACTAAACTAGAACTAAACCAGAACTAAACCAGGACTAAACCAGGACTAAACCAGGACTAAACCAGGACCGAACCAGGACTGAACCAGGACCGGACCAGAACCAGAACCGGACCAGGACTGAGCCAGGACTGAACGAGGACTGAACCATTCCATCACATTTGACCAGAGTTAAAGCTCCACTGCGGAACATTTCCTCACATTAAACACGGTTAGATTGAATAAAAAGACCCTCTTTGTCGCTAAGGTGTAAATAATTTATCTGCGTTCAGTTTCTAAAGATCCCGTCTCCTCGTGACTCGTCTCCGTCCTGTCTCAGCCTTAGTAACAGCGCGCGTCTAAAAATACCCACAATTCCCTGTTTTTCCGTGTTTTTCCGAGCGGCTCCGTGTCATCCGTCTTGTCTGGTTTGGCCTAGTTCCTCCTGGTTCTGCTCCAGGAGGCCGCATCCTTCAAAACATCCCTGCGTCCCTGCACCTCTGGAGGGCACTCATCCATCAGACCCCCCCCGAACGTCCACGCTATCCCCGAGACGAGGCCCTCATCCTGGGTACGACACATCCATCAGACCCCCCCAAACGCCCACGCTATCCCAGAGACGAGGCACTCATCCTGGGTAAAAGACATCCATCCACACCCCCCCGAACGTCCACGCTATCCCCGAGACGAGGCCCTCATCCTGGGTACGACACATCCATCAGACCCCCCCCGAACGTCCACGCTATCCCAGAGACGAGGCACTCATCCTGGGTAAAAGACATCCATCCACACCCCCCCCCCCCGAACGCCCACGCTATCCCCGAGACGAGGCACTCGTCCTGGGTACGACACATCCATCCACACCCCCCCTACACCCTCCACGTTATCCCCAAAATGAGGCACTCTTTTTGTGTAAGAGGCATCCATCCACCACCCCCCGCCCCCCCCCGTCTCACGCTGACAAACTGTCCCCACAACAGGTCACTTTCTCTGGGTGTGCTCCAGATCTGAGTCCCTCCACATTCAGCTCCTGAGGGCACACATCCACCCACACCCCCCCGCGCCCGCCACGCCAACCCCAACACGAGGCTCTGTTTCTGGGGTAGAGACATCCACCCACACCCCCCCGCGCCCGCCACGCCAACCCCAACACGAGGCTCTGTTTCTGGGGTAGAGACATCCACCCACACCCCCCCGCGCCCACCACACCAACCCCAACACGAGGCTCTGTTTCTGGGGTAGAGACATCCACCCACACCCCCCCGCACCCGCCACGCCAACCCCAACACGAGGCTCTGTTTCTGGGGTAGAGACATCCACCCACGCCCCCCCGCGCCCGCCACGCCAACCCCAACACGAGGCTCTGTTTCTGGGGTAGAGACATCCACCCACACCCCCCCGCACCCGCCACGCCAACCCCAACACGAGGCTCTGTTTCTGGGGTAGAGACATCCACCCACGCCCCCCCGCGCCCGCCACGCCAACCCCAACACGAGGCTCTGTTTCTGGGGTAGAGACATCCACCCACGCCCCCCCGCGCCCGCCACGCCAACCCCAACACGAGGCTCTGTTTC
The DNA here is from genome assembly GCA_030686955.1 of Odontamblyopus rebecca. NCBI lineage: Eukaryota > Metazoa > Chordata > Actinopteri > Gobiiformes > Gobiidae > Odontamblyopus > Odontamblyopus rebecca. Next base: position 38,538,765 of record CM060666.1, read on the forward strand.
TGGGGTAGAGACATCCTCCCACGCCCCCCCGCCACGCCAACCCCAACACGAAGCTCTGTTTCTGGGGTAGAGACATCCACCCACACCCCCCCGCACCCGCCACGCCAACCCCAACACGAGGCTCTGTTTCTGGGGTAGAGACATCCACCCACGCCCCCCCGCGCCCGCCACGCCAACCCCAACACGAGGCTCTGTTTCTGGGGTAGAGACATCCACCCACGCCCCCCCGCGCCCGCCACGCCAACCCCAACACGAGGCTCTGTTTCTGGGGTAGAGACATCCTCCCACGCCCCCCCGCGCCCGCCACGCCAACCCCAACACGAAGCTCTGTTTCTGGGGTAGAGACATCCACCCACGCCCCGTCATCCTCCGCCCGTTTGTCTCCGTGGAGATGCTCTCGTTGGGCCTGGCACATTCCGGAGTGCGGCATTAAACGTTCCTATCGCCATGGAGACAATAAGCTAATGCCACCGGGCCTAGTTACAGGTCAGGTCTATGGAGAGGCGAATCAATGCTCAATATTTTCTCTACCTTTACTTACATCTCCATGGAGACGAGCAGCAGGAAAGTTACATACACTGAGTCCTGGTTAAATCCCGGTTTAGTTCTGGTTCAGTCCTGGTTCAGTCCTGGTTCAGTCCTGGTTCGGTCCTGGTTCGGTCCTGGTTCAGTCCTGGTTCAGTCCTGGTTCGGTCCTGGTTCAGTCCTGGTTCAGTCCTGGTTCGGTCCTGGTTCAGTCCTGGTTCAGTCCTGGTTCAGTCCTGGTCCTGGTTCAGTCCTAAATAACCCCCTCAGACCCTCGGACCTGCGGGGAGCCCGTCCCAGATCTCGAGCCAGTCGAAGCGGCACAGCGCCCCCGGTGGAGACGTGGTGTCCGGCTCCATGTCGAACGTCTCAAACTCCAGGAGGATCTCGGACGTGGGCGGAGCCAGAATCATCAGCGTGCACTCCAGGTTATTGGGATACTTATCCGGAAAACCCGGAGTCACCAGGCGACCCTGAGGAGCCGTGAAGTTACGGGAGCACTCCGGACCTGAGGAGGAGAGGAGGAGGAGGAGGAGAGGAGTAGGAGGAGAGAGGAGGAGAGGAGGAGAGAGGAGAGGAGGAGAGAGGAGAGGAGGAGAGAGGAGAGGAGGAGAGGAGGAGAGGAGGAGAGAGGAGAGGAGGAGAGAGGAGGAGAGAGGAGAGAGGAGGAGAGAGGAGGAGAGGTGGAGAGAGGAGAGGAGGAGGAGGAGAGGAGGAGAGAGGAGGAGAGAGGAGGAGAGAGGAGGAGAGGAGGAGGATAGAGGAGGAGAGAGGAGAGGAGGAGAGAGGAGGAGGAGGAGAGAGGAGGAGAGGAGGAGGAGGAGAGGAGAAGAGGAGGAGAGAGGAGAGGAGGAGGAGGAGAGAGGAGGAGAGGAGAGAGGAGAGGAGAGAGGAGGAGGAGAGAAGAGGAGAGGAGGAGGAGGAGAGGAGGAGGAGAGAGGAGAGGAGGAGAGGAGAGGAGAGAGGAGAGGAGAGAGGAGGAGGAGGAGAGGAGGAGGAGGAGAGAGGAGAGGAGGAGTTGAGAGGAGAGGAGGAGAGAGGAGATGGGAGGAGAGAGGAGAGAGGAGAGGAGAGGAGGAGAGGAGGAGGAGGAGGAGAGAGGAGAGGAGGAGGAGGAGAGAGGAGAGGAGGAGGAGAGAGGAGAGAGGAGAGGAGGAGTTGAGAGGAGAGGAGGAGGAGAGGAGGAGGAGAGGAGTTAAAATGGATTCACACATTTGTTTTTAAACCTAAACACAAAATGGACGCCTCAGAATCACATCATGACGTTTCTCCCAGGATGCACTGGGGTTTGGAGGGGGCGTGGCCTCAGTATATTGTTGCTCCTGTTCCCATGATGCACCTGTGCGTCCTGTCGGTGAGGACACATTTGGCCTGTTGCCATGGTAACACGATGGGAGGTGAGGAGTGGGCGACCAGGACCAGGACCAGGACCGAGACCAGGACCGAGACCAGGACCAGGACCAGGACCAGGACCAGGACCAGGACCAGGACCGAGACCAGGACCGAGACCAGGACCAGGACCAGGACCAGGACCGAGACCAGGACCGAGACCAGGACCAGGACCAGGACCAGGACCAGGACCGAGACCAGGACCAGGACCACGACCAGGACCACGACCAGGACCGAGGACAGGACCAGGACCAGGACCGAGACCAGGACCAAGACCAGGACCAGGACCAGGACCAGGACCAGGACCAGGACCGAGGACAGGACCAGGACCAGACCAAGACCAAGACCAAGACCAGGACCAGGACCAGGACCAGGACCAGGACCGAGACCGAAACCAGGACCAAGACCAGGACCAGGACCAGGACCGAGGGCAGGACCAGGACCAGGACCGAGACCAGGACCAGGACCAGGACCAGACCAAGACCAAGACCAGGACCAGGACCAGGACCTGACACCAGAAAAGGTGCTGTTTAAATCCATTTGATCATGTGTGTCGTGTCTCTATGGTAACTGCTGGACATTCCGCCACAGACACACATGTAGAACACCCCCAGCGTCAGATGCCCCGCCAGGCTCCACTCTGATTGGCCAAACCACAGCCACTTGTGTTTAAATTTAGGAAGACTTTCATAAAACGGCGAATCAACCGCGGGACTGTGGCGAGGGGGCGGGGCCTGGGGTCAGGAGGCGAGGCCTGGGGTCAGGGGGAGGGGCCTGAGGGCAGGGGGCGGGACCTGGGATCGGGGGCGGGGCCTGAGCTCAGGGGGCGGGACCTGGGGTCAGGGGGCGGGACCTGGGATCAGGGGGCGGGACCTGGGATCAGGGGGCGGGGCTTGAGCTCAGGGGGCGGGACCTGGGGGCAGGGGGCGGGACCTGGGATCAGGGGGCGGGGCCTGAGCTCAGGGAGCGGGACCTGGGGTCAGGGGGCGGGGCCTGAGGGCAGGGGACGGGGCCTGAGGGCAGGGGGCGGGACGAGGAGGAGACGAGGAGATAACGAGGAGGAGGAGACGAGGAGGAGGAGGAGATGAGGAGGAGAAAGAGAGGAGGAGATGAGGAGGAGATGAGGAGGAGACGAGGAGGAGACGAGGAGGAGACAAGGAGGAAATGAGGAGGAGACGAGGAGGAGGAGGAGACGAGGAGGAGACGAGGAGGAAACGAGGAGGAGACGAGGAGGAGAAAGAGAGGAGGAAATGAGGAGGAAATGAGGAGGAGACAAGGAGGAGAAAGAGAGGAGGAGACGAGGAGGAGGAAGAGAGGAGGAAACGAGGAGGAGACGAGGAGGAGGAAGAGAGGAGGAAACAAGGAGGAGACGAGGAGGAGACGAGGAGGAGGAAACAAGGAGGAGACGAGGAGGAGACGAGCAGGAGGATTTTGAACCTGTGTAATTTGTTTCACTCTGAACCCAAATCTCCCCCAGGAGGAACAGATGGAAAAGCGGCTATTGACAGAACCCCCCATAACACCTCCTCTAACGAGCTCCTCCTCTAACGAGCTCCTCCTCTAATGAGCTCCTCCTCCTCTAACGAGCTCCTCCTCCACTAACGAGCTCCTCCTCCTCTAATGAGCTCCTCCTCCTCTAACGAGCTCCTCCTCTAACGAGCTCCTCCTCCTCTAACGAGCTCCTCCTCTAACGAGCTCCTCCTCCTCTAACGAGCTCCTCCTCCACTAACGAGCTCCTCCTCCTCTAACGAGCTCCTCCTCCTCTAACGAGCTCCTCCTCCACTAACGAGCTGCTCCTCCTCTAACGAGCTCCTACTCCTCTAACGAGCTCCTCCTCCACTAACGAGCTCCTCCTCCTCTAACGAGCTCCTCCTCCACTAACGAGCTCCTCCTCCTCTAACGAGCTCCTCCTCCTCTAACGAGCTCCTCCTCTAACGAGCTCCTCCTCCTCTAACGAGCTCCTCCTCCACTAACGAGCTCCTCCTCCTCTAACGAGCTCCTCCTCCTCTAACGAGCTCCTCCTCCACTAACGAGCTGCTCCTCCTCTAACGAGCTCCTACTCCTCTAACGAGCTCCTCCTCCACTAACGAGCTCCTCCTCCTCTAACGAGCTCCTCCTCCACTAACGAGCTCCTCCTCCACTAACGAGCTCCTCCTCCTCTAACGAGCTCCTACTCCTCTAACGAGCTCCTCCTCCACTAACGAGCTCCTCCTCCTCTAACGAGCTCCTCCTCCACTAACGAGCTCCTCCTCCTCTAACGAGCTCCTCCTCCACTAACGAGCTCCTCCTCCTCTAACGAGCTCCTCCTCCACTAACGAGCTCCTCCTCCTCTAACGAGCTCCTCCTCCTCTAACGAGCTCCTCCTCCTCTCTCCTCTCCTCCTCTCTCCTCCTCTCTCCTCTCCTCTCCTCTCCTCCTCTCTCCTCTCCTCCTCTCTCCTCTCCTCTCTCCTCTCCTCCTCTCTCCTCTCCTCTCTCCTCTCCTCTTCTCTCCTCTCCTCCTCTGTCCTCTCCTCTCCTCTCTCTTCTCCTCCTCCTCCTCTCTCTCCTCTCCTCCTCTCCTCTCCTCTCCTCCTCTTTTCTCTCTCCTCTCCTCCTCTCCTCCTCTCTCCTCCTCTCCTCCTCTCTCCTCCTCTCCTCTCCTCTCTCCTCTCCTCCTCTTTTCTCTCCTCCCTCAGATGAAGTCATTCTTTTCATTCTGTGTTTTATGTTTGTGGTTAAACAGAATCCGACTTCCTCAAACAAAACAGGAAACCACAAAATACGACAAAAACTGCAGTTTGCATGTTCTCTCCTCCTCCTCCTCATCTCCTCCTCCCCCTCCTCCTCATCTCCTCCTCCTCATCTCCTCCTCCTCCTCCCCCTCCTCCTCATCTCCTCCTCCTCATCTCCTCCTCCCCCTCCTCCTCATCTCCTCCTCCTCATCTCCTCCTCCTCCCCCCCCTCCTCCTCATGTCCTCCTCCTCATCTCCTCCTCCTCATCTCCTCCTCATCTCCTCCTCCTCATCTCCTCCTCATCCTCCTCCTCCTCCCCCTCCTCCTCATCTCCTCCTCCTCATCTCCTCCTCCTCCTCATCTCCTCCTCCTCCTCGTCTCCTCCTCCTTCTCCTCCTCATCTCCTCCTCGTCTCCTCCTCATCTCCTCCTCGTCTCCTCCTCATCTCCTCCTCGTCTCCTCCTCATCTCCTCCTCGTCTCCTCCTTGTCTCCTCCTCGTCTCCTCCTCTGGGGCAGTTATTTTTGCTTCTGTTCAGACTTTTATTGGACCCCAGGGAGCGAGAGGGGAGGAGGTAAACGCTGCGCCCCATTTAGAGCGACAGATCTGGGCTTCAGAACGCTCCCCCGAGACCAGGAGGAGCCAGGAGGAGTGAGGAGGAGCCAGGAGGAGAGAGGAGGAGCCAGGAGGAGTGGGGAGGAGCCAGGAGGAGTGCCGGAGGAGCCAGGAGGAGCCAGGAGGAGCCAGGAGGAGCCAGGAGGAGTGAGGAGGAGCCAGGAGGAGAGAGGAGGAGCCAGGAGGAGTGAGGAGGAGCCAGGAGGAGTGCCGGAGGAGCCAGGAGGAGCCAGGAAGAGGGGGAGGAGGAGCCAAGAGGAGCCAGGAGGAGCCAGGAGGAGTGAGGAGGAGCCAGGAAGAGGGGGAGGAGGAGCCAAGAGGAGCCAGGAGGAGCTAAGAGGAGTGAGGAGGAGCCAGGAGGAGTGAGGAGGAGCCAGGAGGAGTGAGGAGGAGCCATGAGGAGCCAGGAGGAGTGAGGAGGAGCCAGGAGGATTGAGGAGGAGCCAGGAGGAGTGAGGAGGAGCCAGGAAGAGGGGGAGGAGGAGCCAAGAGGAGCCAGGAGGAGCCAGGAGAAGCCAGGAGGAGCCAGAAAGAGTGAGGAGGAGCCAGGAGGAGCCAGGAGGAGAGAGGAGGAGCCAGGAGGAGCCAGGAGGAGAGAGGAGGAGCCACAGACACAGTTCCAGGGGCGTGGGAGGGCATCTGGACCTGTGGGAGGGCATCTGGACCTGTGGGAGGGCATCTGGACCTGTGGGAGGGCATCTGTACCTGTCTTGAAGACCTCGTAGCGGATGGAGAATCCGGCTCCGTGCGTCTCGTAGTCGGACACAAACTTCACGGTGAGCTGAGAGCCGCTGGACACGATCGGAGACGGAGCGATTTTCCCACAGAACTTCCCGATCATCTGAGCCTCGTCCGGCCCGTTATAAACCTCCACGAAGTCATACCTGAGAAGTACACGCAGTACATGAAGTACACGCAGTACTACTACTACTACTGCACCTCCACGAAGTCATACCTGAGAAGTACACGCAGTACATGAAGTACACGCAGTACTACTACTACTACTACTACTGCACCTCCACGAAGTCATACCTGAGAAGTACACGCAGTACATGAAGCACTACTACTACTACTACTACTACTACGGAGTACACAGAGTCATGTCAGTCTGAAATATTCCGCAGAACAGCATTAAACCTTTCTATCTCCATGGAGACCAGACTGAGTTACAGATCAGATCTGTGGAGAGGAGGAAAGGAGGAAAGGAGGAGAGGAGGAGTGAAGAGGAAGCAGAGGGTGAAAGGAGGACAGAAGAGGAAGCAGAGGGTGAAAGGAGGACAGAAGAGGAAGCAGAGGGTGAAAGGAGGACAGAAGAGGAAGCAGAGGGTGAAAGGAGGACAGAAGAGGCAGCAGGTGCATTCTGCATATTCAAACAGACATTAGTGTGAAGTCCAGCACTGGCGTTACCAGATGACAGTAGAGTTCATTCAGATGGTGGACTGTAAAGGACAGTTTATGACGTCAGTGTTGACTCAGAAACACGGAGACAAGCTTAGACCAATAGCTTATTTTTCCTCAGAATTAGACAGTGTAGCAGGTGCACTGCCCCCTTGTGTTCGGGCTGTTATAGCGGCCTCCATGGCAATAGAGGTGAGTGCATTGTACTGTTTCACCCATTAAGTTTAAAGGTCCCACATGCTGTTTCAGCATTATTATTACAGACTAATATGACCTTTTTACCCCCTGCTTGTCTCCTGCATGGTGAACCTGCCATCACAGCCTCATTGACTCTAGAAAGATGCACAACTTTGAACCCAGTGACTTTAATCCCACTGCAGATGAGGGGCAGGTACACGACTGTCAGGAATTGGCAGAGACATTAACTAAAGCAGACCGGATATATTGGATCAGCCCATTGCTGGTAGTGAATTAATATTTGTAGATGGATGTACAGCTGCCACTGAAACTAGCAACATGCAAATGTGCAGCACATACTAATGGGACAGATCAAATAACTTTAGGGAATGCATTTGCAGATAAGACAGAAAAAAACGCAGCAGCAAAGACAAACTACCTGTTACAACTGGGAAAGACAGACACAGTTACAGATGATATTTTATGAGACATGCAGCAACAGAGCCCACAGCAAGAAACACAAGTGTGGGTAAAAAATGGAGCAACATTAAAAAATGGCATTTACATATGTCCCCAAAATAAACCCATCCTTCCAAAACATCTGTACAAATGGGCAGCAATACTGAGCCACAGTATAACACGTCTCAACAGGAGGGATGGTGGGAGAGGGAGAGAAACATTACTTAAAAATGTTTGTAGAGCAGTTCTGATATGTGCAAAACACAACTCAGGGAAATGTAAGACCCAAGTGAGGACAATTTCCACAACCCCAATCTCCATTTCAAATTATTCATATGGACTTCATAGAGTTAAATCACAGTGAAATATTGTTTAGTGATAATAGACACATTTTCTAAATGGGTCGAACTATTTCCCACCAAAACACCAGACGCTCTGACGGTGGCTAAGGCGCTGTGTAAAGACATAATACCAAGACTTGGCATAACTGAGAGAATCTATAGTGATAATGAGACACACTTTGTAAACAGTCTAATTTCACACATTGGGAAATTATTCCATATTGATTTCAAAAATCATTGTGCTCCACCCTCAAAGCGCTGGGTTAGTAGAAAGGATGAATGGTACAGTAAAAAATAGACTGAAGAAATGTATGGAAGAGACAGGAAGACCGTGGACTCAATGCCTAGATTTAGTTCAACTCTACATTAACATAACCAGTACAGCAGGACTGACACCTTATGAAACTATATTCAGGAGAATGTTCAGGCTGCCACAAGTTAAAAACTGGGGGTGTGATGAACAAACCATATTTATGTTATAATAGCCCAAGATTTATCAGCACTGTGATGATCTCCATGTCTATGTTTAAGATAGGACCCTGTCTAGACAGAGACTGGTACAACTACCACCTTTATCTATGCACATCTGGATACGTAGGGGGCTGGAGACGTCTTCTCCACTACTGATTCCACATGGGCTAAACATTCATATGGGTGGAACCCTATGGCAAAAGCAAAAAGTAAATAGGAATCCAACTTTAGTATTGCACCTTAATACAACGACTTTGCCATTACCATCACGGGGAATAAATGATGCACATTATGATGAACACCCCTGTTTTAGTTTTGCCCTATGTGTTCACAAGAGTGGAGAAGACCCATGTACTGTTCTGTCCATATGCCCTAATATCACCGAAGGTAACGCCAACACATCTAAAACAGACACCCCCATTGACAACCTGACCCCAGGACCGAAAACAAGGACAAAAATGAAAATCAAAATTGTTAATGGACCACTACCTACAGACGAATGGTTCCAAATCACTACTGGCATTTCAGGACAAAACAACAACTGGTAGAACAAGCTGCAAAGGCTGTAAATTCTGATTGTGTTGTGTGCTTAGGGCCCAGACCAATACTTCGTGTGGTACCAGCGACTCTGTCACCAGACTGTGTAGCTGACGTTATGCAAAAGACTGTTCCACAAGCCAACTGTACATTCTGGGACTCAGTTTATCCACTCACACCCCTAGAAAAGAGAAAACCATTGTTTAACAAAAATGTTCCTATGGCGAATTATACGTGTATTAATATGACAGGCACAGGGGAGATATTAGGTAACCTGTCCTTAGAATGGTGTTATACTATGTTACATGTAGGAGACACATTTATCCCCTCGGCCCAGGACTTATTACAAGCAACAAGTCGTCTATTACCAGAAGAGCGGCATAGAGACAAAAGAGCTTCTAAGTGGTTAGGAGATAATGATCCCACTTATACTGACGCAATAGGAGCGCCCAGAGGAGTTCCCATCGAATACAAATTGTCAGATCAGGTTGCAACAGGTTTTGAAAACATACTTATAATTGCAGCAATTTTTCCAATCACACCGAACAAAAACATAGACCGAATAAACTACGTCCACTACAACGTACAGAAATTGGGCAACAGGACACAAGCAGCTTTGAGGCAGTGCACGAGCAGCTAGCAGCCACATCACTGATGTCATTCCAGAATCGCAGAGCCTTGGATATGCTCTTGGCAGAGAAAGGGGCCGTGTGCACGATTTTTGGCAGTCAGTGTTGTACTTTCATCCCGAATAATACTGCGTCCGATGGCAGCTTGACCAGAGCAATAGAGGGTCTTCGTACCCTCAACAAGCACATGAAGGAGCAGTCTGGCATCGACCAATCACTGTGGGATGACTGGCTGGGGGTGTTTGGCAGGTACAAAGCACTCGTGAGCTCAGTGCTGATCTCAATAGCCGTGTTTGCCGTGATATTGACCTTGTGTGGATGCTGTTGTTTGCCCTGTATCCATAGTCTAGTCAACCGCTTAATCACCACAGCAATAGCCCCTGGTCCAGAGGACAGGGGCTATTGCTGTGGTGGTCCCGTGCCGTGGTCCCGGCGTGTTACGTGTGTTACAGTGTGTTACGGTGTTACGGCGTGTTACGGCATGTTACGGTGTGTTACGGCGTGTTACGGCGTGTTACGGCATGTTACGGTGTGTTACGGCGTGTTACGGTGTTACGGCGTTACGGCGTGTTAAGGCGTGTTACAGTGTGTTACGGTGTGTTACGGCGTGTTACGGTGTGTTAAGGCGTGTTACAGTGTGTTACGGTGTGTTACGGTGTGTTACGGTGTGTTACGGCGTGTTACGTGTGTTACGGTGTGTTACGGCGTGATGTTGCGGCATGTTGCGGCGTGTTACGGTGTGTTACGTGTGTTACGGCGTGTTACGGCGCATGAAGGAGCAGTGTGGCGTCGACCAGTCACTGTGGGATGACTGGCTGGGGTGTTTGGCAGGTACAAAGCACTCGTGAGCTCAGTGCTGATCTCAATAGCCGTGTTTGCCGTGATATTGACCTTGTGTGGATGCTGTTGTTTGCCCTGTATCCATAGTCTAGTCAACCGCTTAATCACCACAGCAATAGCCCCTGGTCCAGAGGACAGGGGCTATTGCTGTGGTGGTCCCGTGCCGTGGTCCCGGCGTGTTACGTGTGTTACAGTGTGTTACGGTGTTACGGCGTGTTACGGCATGTTACGGTGTGTTACGGCGTGTTACGGCGTGTTACGGCATGTTACGGTGTGTTACGGCGTGTTACGGTGTTAAGGCGTTAGGGAGTGTTAAGGCGTGTTACAGTGTGTTACGGTGTGTTACGGTGTGTTACGGTGTGTTACGGCGTGTTACGGTGTGTTACGGTGTGTTACGGTGTGTTGCGGTGTGTTACGGTGTGTTACGGTGTGTTACGGCGTGTTACGGCGTGTTACGGCGTGTTACGGCGTGTTACGGTGTGTTACGTGTGTTACGGCGTGTTACGGCGTGTTACGGCGTGTTACGGCGTGTTACGGCGTGTTGCGGTGTGTTATGGCATGTTACGGCATGTTACAGTGTGTTGTTGGGCGTGTTACGGCATGTTACGGTGTGTTACGGTGTGTTATGGCATGTTACGGCATGTTACAGTGTGTTGTTGGGCATGTTACGGCGTGTTACGGTGTGTTACGGTGTGTTATGGCATGTTACGGCATGTTACAGTGTGTTGTTGGGCGTGTTACGGCGTGTTACGGTGTGTTACGGTGTGTTATGGCATGTTACGGCATGTTACAGTGTGTTGTTGGGCATGTTACGGCGTGTTACGGTGTGTTACGTGTGTTACGGTGTGTTACGGTGTGTTACAGTGTGTTACGGTGTGTTACGGCGTGTTACGGCGTGTTACGTGCGTTACGGTGTGTTACAGTGTGTTACGGTGTGTTACGGCGCGTTACGGCGTGTTACGGTGTGTTATGGTGTGTTACAGTGTCTTGTTGGGCGTGTTACGGCATGTTACGGCATGTTACAGTGTGTTGTTGGGCATGTTACGGCATGTTAT
>CM060666.1:38557413-38567413 GCA_030686955.1 Odontamblyopus rebecca
TGTTATTGTTCATATACATTGCTATCACATTGTTATGCTATCATACACATTACTGTTATTTACATTATCATATATATTCATTACATTATCACATTACTATACATTACATTACTACATTACATTGCTACTGCTACTGAACAGTTTGTCGTCTGCACTGAAATGGAGCAAAGGATCATGGTCTATGTAGTTCCCTCTGTTTTTTTTTTTGTTTTTTTTTAGCTATTTCTGCATCAGAACTGTTTATTTAAGCAAAGACACTGGGGATTCCAGATATTGTGTATTACTGTGAGACCTTTGACCAGATTTACGTCACTTTTATAAACCTAATAAATAAAAATACACTAAACTAACGCATTAGTCGCCATGTTCCAAACAGGAAGTGCTCCGGGCGGCTCCTCTGGCTCTTTCTGACTGCCTCACACTGGGATTCTGCTGCTGTGGCCTCGTCCTCATTGTGTTTTCGCCGTTTTGTCCGTCAAAAAAATCCTGATCCGAACACAGAGCCTGGGCCCAGAGTTGCTCGTGTAGCCACAGCGTCGGGAGCGTCGGGAGCGTCGGGAGCGTCGGGAGCGTCGGGAGCGTCGGGAGCGTCGGGAGCGTCGGGAGCGTCGGGAGCGTCGGGAGCGTCGGGAGCGTCGGGAGCTGAACGCCTTGGTGACAGACTCCCTGAAGTCGGGCAAATACTGTGATTTTTTTTACCCTTTTTGAGCCGTTTTTTCTCTTGTGTGACTGTTTTTGGGGTGCAGTTTTGTCTTTATCGTGTGTCGTGCTTCGCGTGGTAAACGTGGGGGACGAGAGCCGATAAAACCCTCAGGACCGACTCCAGTCGCAGGTGGAGAAAGTCAAACCTGAGTCCGGCGCCTGGTGACGGTTTCACTGCTCAAGTCGTTCGTACAGTGAGAAAACCTGAACCCTGAGATTTGGCTGAACAGTTTGAGCTGAGACTGAGACCAGAGTCTGGATCAGACCAGAGTCCGGATCAGACCAGGGTCCGGATCAGACCAGAGTCCGGATCAGACCAGGGTCCGGATCAGACCAGAGTCCGGATCAGACCAGGGTCCGGATCAGACCAGGGTCCGGATCAGACCAGGGTCCGGATCAGACCAGGGTCCGGATCAGACCAGAGTCCGGATCAGACCAGGGTCCGGATCAGACCAGAGTCCGGATCAGACCAGGGTCCGGATCGGTCCGGATCAGACCAGGGTCCGGATCAGACCAGAGTCCGGATCAGACCAGGGTCCGGATCAGACCAGGGTCCGGATCAGACCAGGGTCCGGATCAGACCAGAGTCCGGATCAGACCAGGGTCCGGATCAGACCAGAGTCCGGATCAGACCAGGGTCCGGATCAGACCAGGGTCCGGATCAGACCAGGGTCCGGATCAGACCAGAGTCCGGATCAGACCAGGGTCCGGATCAGACCAGGGTCCCGATCAGACCAGGTTACGGATCAGACCAGAGTCCGGATCAGACCAGGGTCCGGATCGGTCCGGATCAGACCAGGGTCGGGATCAGACCAGGGTCCGGATCAGACCAGGGTCCGGATCAGACCAGGGTCCGGATCAGACCAGGGTCCGGATCAGACCAGAGTCCGGATCAGACCAGGGTCCGGATCAGACCAGGGTCCGGATCAGACCAGGGTCCGGATCAGACCAGGGTCCGGATCAGACCCTGACCCTCACACAGTCCCAGACATTCCAGACATTTTTGATTCGTTCAAGACAAAACAGCGACTCTGAGTCTGATCACATTTAATCTGGATCTAAGACCTCATGAAACAAACAGAGACACGGCAACAAGGACTAAACCTGGACTAAACCAGGACTAAACCTGGACTAAACCTGGACTAAACCAGATCTAAACCAGGACTAAACCAGGACTAAACCAGGACTAAACCTGGACTAAACCAGGACTAAACCAGGACTAAACCAGATCTAAACCAGGTCTAAACCAGGACTAAACCAGGACTAAACCAGGACTAAACCAGGACTAAACCAGGTCTAAACCAGGACTAAACCAGGACTAAACCTGGACTAAACCTGGACTAAACCAGGACTAAACCTGGACTAAACCAGGACTAAACCAGGACTAAACCAGATCTAAACCAGGTCTAAACCAGGACTAAACCAGGACTAAACCAGGACTAAACCAGGTCTAAACCAGGACTAAACCAGGTCTAAACCAGGTCTAAACCAGGTCTAAACCTGGACTAAACCTGGACTGAACCAGGACTAAACCAGGACTAAACCAGGACTAAACCAGGACTAAACCAGGTCTAAACCAGGTCTAAACCAGGACTAAACCAGGACTAAACCAGGACTAAACCAGGACTAAACCAGATCTAAACCAGGTCTAAACCAGGACTAAACCAGGACTAAACCAGGACTAAACCAGGACTAAACCAGATCTAAACCAGGTCTAAACCAGGACTAAACCAGGACTAAACCAGGACTAAACCAGATCTAAACCAGGTCTAAACCAGGACTAAACCAGGACTAAACCAGGACTAAACCAGGTCTAAACCAGGACTAAACCAGGTCTAAACCAGGACTAAACCAGGACTAAACCAGGACTAAACCAGGACTAAACCAGGTCTAAACCAGGACTAAACCAGGACTAAACCAGGACTAAACCAGGACTAAACCAGATCTAAACCAGGTCTAAACCAGGACTAAACCAGGACTAAACCAGGACTAAACCAGGTCTAAACCAGGACTAAACCAGGTCTAAACCAGGACTAAACCAGGTCTAAACCAGGTCTAAACCAGGTCTAAACCAGGTCTAAACCCAGCGAGAGAGGAGAGAGACTGAACTCACTTTAAAGATATTAACATGTTTGTCCATCCCTCTGTTCCTCTCCTCTTTTTGTCTTCCTCCCTTTCTCTCCTCCTCCTCTTTTGTTCTCCATCTTCTTTCCTTCTCCTCTCCTCTCTCCTCTCCTCTCCTCTCTCCTCTCCTCTCTCCTCTCCTCTCCTCTCCTCTCTCCTCTCCTCTCCTCTCCCCTCTCCTCTCCTCTCCTCTCCTCTCTCCTCTCCTCTCCTCTCCTCTCTCCTCTCTTCTCCTCTCCTCTCCTTTCCTCTCACATCTCTCCTCTCCTCTCCTCTCGTCTCCTCTCTCCTCTCCTCTCCTCTCCCCTCTCCTCTCCTCTCCTCTCCTCTCTCCTCTCCTCTCCTCTCCTCTCTCCTCTCCTCTCTCCTCTCCTCTCTCCTCTCCTCTCTCCTCTCCTCTCTCCTCTCTCCTCTCTCCTCTCCTCTCTCCTCTCCTCTCTCCTCTCCTCCCCTCTCCTCTCTCCTCTCTCTCCTCTCTCTCCTCTCTCTCCCTCTCCTCTCCTCTCTCCTCTCTCCCTCTCTCCTCTCTCTCTCCTCTCTTCTCTCTCTCCTCTCCTCTCCTCTCTCCTCTCCTCTCTCCTCTCTCTCTCCTCTCTCTCTCTCCTCTCCTCTCTCCTGTCTCCTCTCCTCTCTCGTCTCCTCTCTCCTCTCCTGTCTCCTCTCCTCCTCTCCCTCTCTCTCCTCTCCTCTCCTCTCTCCTCTCCTCTCTCCTCTCCTCTCCTCTCTCCTCCCTCTTCCCTCTCTTCTTTCTCCTCTGTTTTTGTTCAGATAAAGTTTCTAAATGAGATTCAGAGTTAATTTCCCTCGAGGAGAATTTTCTGAGACGCAGCATTTTTCAACTCACGACCTACTTTAGTCCAACATGATCCAGACCTGGTTTAGTCCTGGTTTAGTCCTGGTTTATCCTGGTTTAGTCCTGATTTAGTCCTGATTTAGTCCCGGTTTAGTCCCAGTTTAGTCCTAGTTTAGTCCTGGTTTAGTCCTGGTTCAGTCCTGGTTTAGTCCTGGTTTAGTCCTGATTTAGTCCTGGTTTAGTCCCGGTTTAGTCCCGGTTTAGTCCCAGTTTAGTCCTAGTTTAGTCCTGGTTTAGTCCTGGTTCAGTCCTGGTTTAGTCCTGGTTTAGTCCTGATTTAGTCCTGGTTTAGTCCCGGTTTAGTCCCGGTTTAGTCCCAGTTTAGTCCCGGTTTAATCCTGGTTTAGTCCTGGTTTAGTCCTGGTTTAGACCTGGTTTAGTCCTGGTTTAGTCCTGGTTTAGACCTGGTTTAGTCCTGGTTTAGTCCTGGTTTAGACCTGGTTTTGGGTCAGACTTCGTCCTCAAAAACACTTCACATAAACAGAAAATGTTCCAGCGTAAAATTTGAGATCAGCAGCACCACAGGAAGTGTTACACAAGAGACTGAACCAGGACTAAACCAGGACTGAACCAGGACTAAACTCAGATCCTCTCTCAGTCCCAGAGTCGTGTCAGATCTGATTTTAACAGTTTTATTGTTTCCTTCTCTGTGATGTTCTGGGCTCTGGGCTGAGTCCATGTGAGGCTGAGGGGTCACGGTGGGGTCAGGGGTCACAGAGGGGTCAGGGGCCACGGAGGGGTCAGAGCTCAACAACCTCTGGGGTGAAAAGACCAGCGTTTGTACAACAGGGACTTTCACTGTCACATAGAATGAAAACAAGACCTGGTTTAGTCCTGGTTTGGTCCTGGTTTAGTCCTGGTTCAGACCTGGTTCAGTCCTGGTTCAGTCCTGGTTCAGTCCTGGTTCAGTCCTGGTTCAGTCCTGGTTCAGTCCTGGTTCAGTCCTGGTTCAGTCCTGGTTTAGTCCTGGTTCAGTCCTGGTTCAGTCCTGGTTCAGTCCTGGTTCAGACCTGGTTCAGTCCTGGTTCAGACCTGGTTCAGACCTGGTTCAGTCCTGGTTTAGTCCTGGTTTAGTCCTGGTTCAGACCTGGTTCAGTCCTGGTTTAGTCCTGGTTCAGACCTGGTTCAGTCCTGGTTCAGTCCTGGTTTAGTCCTGGTTCAGTCCTGGTTTAGTCCTGGTTCAGTCCTGGTTCAGTCCTGGTTCAGTCCTGGTTCAGTCCTGGTTCAGTCCTGGTTCAGACCTGGTTCAGTCCTGGTTCAGTCCTGGTTTAGTCCTGGTTTAGTCCTGGTTCAGACCTGGTTCAGTCCTGGTTCAGTCCTGGTTTAGTCCTGGTTTAGTCCTGGTTTAGTCCTGGTTCAGTCCTGGTTCAGACCTGGTTCAGACCTGGTTCAGTCCTGGTTTAGTCCTGGTTTAGTCCTGGTTCAGTCCTGGTTCAGTCCTGGTTTAGTCCTGGTTCAGACCTGGTTCAGTCCTGGTTCAGTCCTGGTTCAGACCTGGTTCAGTCCTGGTTCAGACCTGGTTCAGACCTGGTTCAGTCCTGGTTTAGTCCTGGTTCAGTCCTGGTTCAGTCCTGGTTCAGTCCTGGTTCAGACCTGGTTCAGTCCTGGTTCAGACCTGGTTCAGTCCTGGTTCAGTCCTGGTTCAGACCTGGTTCAGTCCTGGTTCAGACCTGGTTCAGTCCTGGTTCAGACCTGGTTCAGTCCTGGTTCAGTCCTGGTTCAGTCCTGGTTCAGTCCTGGTTCAGACCTGGTTCAGTCCTGGTTCAGACCTGGTTCAGACCTGGTTCAGTCCTGGTTCAGTCCTGGTTTAGTCCTGGTTCAGACCTGGTTCAGTCCTGGTTTAGTCCTGGTTCAGACCTGGTTCAGTCCTGGTTCAGTCCTGGTTTAGTCCTGGTTCAGTCCTGGTTTAGTCCTGGTTCAGTCCTGGTTCAGACCTGGTTCAGTCCTGGTTCAGACCTGGTTCAGTCCTGGTTTAGTCCTGGTTTAGTCCTGGTTTAGTCCTGGTTTAGTCCTGGTTTAGTCCTGGTTCAGTCCTGGTTCAGACCTGGTTCAGTCCTGGTTCAGTCCTGGTTCAGTCCTGGTTCAGTCCTGGTTCAGTCCTGGTTTAGTCCTGGTTTAGTCCTGGTTCAGTCCTGGTTTAGTCCTGGTTCAGTCCTGGTTCAGACCTGGTTCAGTCCTGGTTCAGACCTGGTTCAGACCTGGTTCAGACCTGGTTCAGTCCTGGTTTAGTCCTGGTTCAGTCCTGGTTTAGTCCTGGTTCAGTCCTGGTTCAGTCCTGGTTCAGTCCTGGTTCAGTCCTGGTTCTCACAGATGTTGCGACATAAAGGGTTGTTTCAGTTCCTTTTCCTGTCAGGATTCCCCCGGCGGCCATGACACTTCCTCAGAGGGTCACGTGACTTCAGCCCGTCCAAAACAAACTCGACACTGTAATTCTACTGATTTTAAGTCTTTGTGATCAGAGATTTTAAGTCTTTGTGATCAGAGATTTTAAGTCTTTGTGATCAGAGATTTTAAGTCTGTGATCAGAGATTTTAAGTCTTTGCGACGGGAGATTTTAAGTCTTTGTGATCAGAGATTTTAAGTCTGTGATCAGAGATTTTAAGTCTTTGCGATCAGAGATTTTAAGTCTTTGCGATCAGAGATTTTAAGTCTTTGCGGTCAGAGATTTTAAGTCTTTGCGGTCAGAGATTTTAAGTCTTTGCGATCAGAGATTTTAAGTCTTTGCGGTCAGAGATTTTAAGTCTTTGCGGTCAGAGATTTTAAGTCTTTGCGATCAGAGATTTTAAGTCTTTGTGATCAGAGATTTTAAGTCTTTGTGATCAGAGATTTTAAGTCTTTGCGATCAGAGATTTTAAGTCTTTGCGACGGGAGATTTTAAATCTCATCAGATTCTCCTTGTGTCTGTGATATGAACTTTTTGTTGCACGTTTAAAAATCGTTTTTAAAAATCCTGTCGTGCGTGTCGCCCTTTAGTGGCTTAATTCAGACAGTATCAGAGCCATGAGCCTGTTTCACTGAACCGTCTCGAATCAGATGGAAAAATATCGGATTGAATCGAAAGTCAAAGGCTTCAGCTGCTCTGGGAGGAGATTCTGAACTTAAAACACACCAGCCGCAGGTGAACAGGAAATATCCGGAATTCTGCTCGTGGGAGGGCATCTGACGCAAAAGCCCGGAGGAGAAACTCGCCGCTTCCTCGAGTTTAAAAACTGTAATTAGAAAAATATTTGTTCCCGTAAAATTAAAACAGTGCAACAGCGAGTCAAGGCCTGAGAACCAGGACTAAACCAGGACTAAACCAGGACTGAACCAGGACTAAACCAGGACTGAACCAGGACTAAACCAGGACTGAACCTGGACTAAACCAGGACTAAACCAGGACTAAACCAGGACTGAACCTGGACTAAACCAGGACTGAACCAGGACTGAACCAGGACTAAACCAGGACTAAACCAGGAGTAAACCAGGACTGAACCAGGACTAAACCAGGACTAAACCAGGACTAAACCAGGACTAAACCAGGACTAAACCAGGACTAAACCAGGACTAAACCAGGACTAAACCAGGACTAAACCAGGACTAAACCCTCTCCTCTGCTCCTCTCTGTTGTTTTTGGGACAGACTGAGGAGGACTTGAGGAGGATCAGACTCGGATTAGACTCGGATCCAGAGTCCAGACCGGTCCAAGTCGGGCTCAGATCCTGGTCTTGGTCCAGAGCAGAGAGACGAGAACATGAGAGAGTCAAACACCAGCGAAGGACCAGGGTCACGAGGAGGATCCGGTTTGGATTCCACTGAACGTTCGGAATCTAGTCCTGGTTTAGTCCTGGTTTAGTCCTGGTTTAGTCCTGGTTTAGTCCTGGTTCTTGTTTTTCGCTCATAGAAACAGATGGAGTCGGGTCACACGAGCTGACCTCACATATGTCACTGTGTCCAGACCTGCTGAGACCTGGTTTAGACCTGGTTTAGACCTGGTTTAGACCTGGTTTAGACCTGGTTTAGACCTGGTTTAGACCTGGTTTAGACCCAGTCTAGACCTGCTTTAGAAACCTGCATGAAGTCGCCTCATCAAACTCAAACCTGCACAAAAACTGTCCATCGTTTGTGCTGCAGAAAGTTTGGTTTGTGCTTCTTTAGTTTTGGAGAAATTAACGATTCTTTTACAGGTCAAACTGGGGTCAGAGCCACAGGAAGAAGAAAAATGCTCCAAAACGCCCAAAATGGAGCGAAACTCCACAAAACTAGTGAAGAGAAACGACCTGAGGCTGAGGAAAAGTCTGTTTCAGTCTTTAGTCTTTTGCTTTTGATTCAGACTTTTAGAAATAAACTCCCACAAATGAAACTGTCACAGCACAAAACAGCACAAACCAAATACAAACGTTTGACATCATTTTCTTCTGTTTTGAGGCTGTTTCACATTCTGAGGTTCTGGACGACGTCATCGGCCAAAATAAAACTGTGAATATCTGAAGAACCAGAATCACAACCACGATTGACTCCATTTTGGGCGTTTTCGAGCGTTTTTCTTCTTCCTGTGGGTCTGACCCCAGTTTGACCTGTGAAAGAATCGTTAATTTCTCCAAAACTAAAGAAGCACAAACGAAGCACAGAGTTTTTGTAGGTTTGAGTTTGAGGCGACTTCAGCAGAGACCAGAGACCAGAGACCAGAGACCAGAGACCAGAGACCAGAGACCAGACCAGAGACCAGAGACCAGAGACCAGAGACCAGAGACCAGAGACCAGAGACCAGAGACCAGAGACCAGAGACCAGAGACCAGACCAGAGACCAGAGACCAGAGACCAGAGACCAGAGACCAGACCAGAGACCAGAGACCAGAGACCAGACCAGAGACCAGACCAGAGACCAGAGACCAGAGACCAGACCAGACCAGAGACCAGACCAGAGACCAGAGACCAGAGACCAGACCAGAGACCAGAGACCAGAGACCAGACCAGAGACCAGACCAGAGACCAGAGACCAGAGACCAGAGACCAGAGACCAGACCAGAGACCAGAGACCAGAGACCAGAGACCAGAGACCAGACCAGAGACCAGAGACCAGAGACCAGACCAGAGACCAGACCAGAGACCAGACCAGACCAGAGACCAGACCAGAGACCAGACCAGACCAGAGACCAGACCAGAGACCAGACCAGAGACCAGAGACCAGAGACCAGACCAGACCAGAGACCAGAGACCAGAGACCAGAGACCAGAGACCAGACCAGAGACCAGAGACCAGAGACCAGAGACCAGACCAGAGACCAGACCAGAGACCAGACCAGAGACCAGAGACCAGAGACCAGACCAGACCAGAGACCAGAGACCAGAGACCAGAGACCAGAGACCAGACCAGAGACCAGAGACCAGAGACCAGAGACCAGACCAGAGACCAGAGACCAGACCAGAGACCAGACCACAGACCAGAGACCAGAGACCAGACCAGAGACCAGACCAGAGACCAGAGACCAGACCACAGACCAGAGACCAGAGACCAGAGACCAGAGACCAGAGACCAGAGACCAGAGACCAGAGACCAGACCAGAGACCAGACCAGAGACCAGACCACAGACCAGAGACCAGAGACCAGAGACCAGAGACCAGACCAGAGACCAGAGACCAGAGACCAGAGACCAGACCAGAGACCAGAGACCAGACCAGAGACCAGAGACCAGACCAGAGACCAGAGACCAGACCAGAGACCAGACCACAGACCAGAGACCAGACCAGACCAGACCACAGACCAGAGACCAGAGACCAGATCATCAGCTCCACATGAGCCTCAGAAAGTCACAGCTGACGTCTTCACCAGGAAACTTACGTCATTATTGTTGTTGTTATTATGATTATTCAGAATAGTAAAACTTTGTCAAACGTCCGTGTGTCCGAACGCTGAGGCCCAAAATGGACACAGTATTTTATTTCCGTTAGTTTTCTCTAATATATTCTGTTATATTATAATATAAGATGTTAAATTAGATTAAATAAATTAGACACACACTCACAGCGCCTCCTCTGCCCAAAAGAGGGCGCTGTTCCTCCACAGTCACCGGGCAGAACTCGGCTCTTCACCCCGTCCCTCCCCGGAGCACAGTGTGTGTGTGTGTGTACAGTGTGTGTACAGTGTGTGTGTGTACAGTGTGTGTGTGTACAGTGTGTGTGTGTACAGTGTGTGTGTACAGTGTGTGTGTGTACAGTGTGTGTACAGTGTGTGTGTGTGTGTGTGTACAGTGTGTGTGTGTACAGTGTGTGTGTGTACAGTGTGTGTGTGTACAGTGTGTGTGTGTACAGTGTGTGTGTGTACAGTGTGTGTGTGTATAGT
>CM060666.1:38574913-38637413 GCA_030686955.1 Odontamblyopus rebecca
ACCTCCTGGACAACTTGGGTTTCCCGTGTGTAAAGATAAAGGCCTCATTACGTCACCGCGTCAGAACGGCTCAGAACAGTCAATAATACAAACGTGTTAAACTGCTTCATGTTTGAAGTGTTTCTGTTCCATATTTTCACCGCACAGATGCACAAAAACCCGTTTCTCTGTCTCTAAATAAGTTTGGAATATTTACAGGTAACTGATGATTTCTTTCTCTGAACATAAAAAGTGATGACAAATTTTCTACTAAATCGGGAAAAAGTTTTGATTACATTACATTTTTAAATCACGAGAACCGTAAATGTAACTGATGAATTTTAGCGGAAAAATATTATTTTACAAAATCGATTCGGGTGCATTTTGAATCGATTCGAGAATTGTGCGGTGAAGTATCGCGATATTTGACTGAATCGATGTTTTTCTTACGCCGCTGTCTGTTTATTTGCAGAGAAGTCGCTGCGCGGACACATCATTTCACCACTTTTAAGTCATTTCCCGATAGATTTAAGCGTTTCGATCTTAAATTTTGTCCAGGCTTTTTGCAGTGCAGGTTGGGAGGTGAGTCGGATGCCCTCCCGGATGTTGTGGCGCGAGTTAGAAATGATTACGGGAAAGAAAACTGGACTTTTGCAGGTTTGTGGTGCAGATTCCAGAGGATGCGCGGTCTGAGAGGGACTCGTAACTCTGACAAACCCACAATTAATGTCACGTCTTTACGCTGACAAATGGCACCGTTTAGTCCGGACCCACGCGTGTTTTTACGAGGAAAAACGTGGGAATGTGCGAAAGCAAAGGCCACGCCGGGGTCTGGCATCGCGCATATTTCAACATTAACGCACGAATTCTTTGTTTTTTGCTTTACCCGCGAACAGAAAGAAGAACAGCCGCGTCATTTCGGGAGCGCGTTTGCGTAAAACTCCACTCAACTCAAACAGAACAAGACCCGCGACACATTTTTACATTCAACAGTTTCCAGAAACACGAGCGGAATCCTGCGCAGCGTGAAATCTCCGCAAAAACACCAAGGAAAAGTGCAAAACCGTAGTTGTGTTTTTGTAAGTGCGCCTGAGCCACTGCGTAAATCTGCCAAACACAAAAGACCGTGACAAGACCAGACTACACCTAAAATCATGTGCGCAATTTCATTTTCTCACTATTCCTGACATTGTATTTGGTCCATTAATAATATCGAAGCTTTTATAGCCTTAAAATGTAAATCTACAAATGTAAAAAATCTCACAGATGTAAAGGCTTTTTTTACGTAGCCTAAATCGTTCCGTGTCTGCGGCGCGTCGTGCGTAAAAGTGTGATTTTTACAGGTGAAATGGCGCATTCTGTGCCAGCTGTGCCGTGTCACGGAGCTCCGCGCGTCCGGCGAGGGCACGACGCAGTGTTCACCGAAAAGCAGCGAAAAAGACTCCGGGAAATGTCTGAACAGAAGCGTGAAGGTGTAAAACATGAGGACGCGAAGTGGCTGCGGCTGATCCCGCGGTCAAAAGCCACACGCGTCATTGTTCAGTGACAGATGGAACAGACACACGAGAGGAGACAATTTACCCCCGTGACAGCGCAGTGACAGCGGGAGGGAGAGGAGGGAGAGCAGGGGGAGAGCGGAGGGACAGCGGGCAGAGAGAGGAGGAAGAGCCGGGACGGAGTAAAGGGAGAGCGGACTCACGGAGAAGCCGTGGGAGGGCTGAGGGAGAGCGGACAGAAGGAGGAGACAGGGCTGGGAGAGAGCTCCGGGAGAGCGGCACATCTAGGTGAAAAAGAACCGAGAGAGAGTGCGCAGACAGCGGACAGAGAGAGGAGAAAGAGCTGGGGGAGAGCTCCGGGAGAGCGGAGAGACAGAGGAGGCAGACCCGGGGGAGAGCTCCGGGAGAGCGGACAGACAGAGGAGGCAGACCCGGGGCAGGGCTCCGGGAGAGCGGACAGACAGAGGAGGCAGACCCGGGGCAGGGCTCCGGGAGAGCGGACAGACAGAGGAGGCAGACCCGGGGCAGGGCTCCGGGAGAGCGGACAGACAGAGGAGGCAGACCCGGGGCAGGGCTCCGGGAGAGCGGGACGTACCCGTGAGCGCAGCTCGCAGCAGCGCTTGGCTCAGGAGGAACAATAGCGCCCCGCGGCTCATCCCGGCTCCGGCAAACATCGCGCTGGAGACGGAGGAGAAACGCGCTCCGTACGGTCCAAATGCGGGCGGGAAACGGTGGCGCTACGGTCCCGGCATCCCGCGCGCCTCACGAGCACATCCACAGAGGCGAATATTCCTGGGAGAGAGCGGTAATCCAGCGCGCCGGGCCCGGCAGGAGGAGGTGCGGAGGAGGAGGTGCGGACGGAGCTGCGGCGGAACTCCGAATGAGCTCCAGAACCACTAGTTGAAGGCGCGTGCGCGCGGAGGGGGCGGAATGCGCGAGCCTCCCTCCGCGCGTGCACGTGCGGTCAGACGCACGCGCAGATGACAGGAGGCGCACGCGCAGATGACAGGAGGCGCACGTGTTGCGCTCCGCTCCCGTGCGCGCGCTCAGATTTGGAGATTCAGTGAGAGCCGAAGGAACGAGGAGGAAAGATTCGATTCCGACAAGGAGAAAACCCACAGAGAGAAAAGAGGAGAAGAAAGAGGAGAGGAAAGAGGAGAGAGGAGAGGAGAGAGGAGAGGAGAGGAGAGAGGAGAGAGGAGAGGAGAGGAAAGAGGAGAGAGGAGAGGAGAGAGGAGAGAGGAGAGAGGAGAGAGGAGAGGAGAGGAGAGGAGAGGAGAGAGGAGAGGAGAGAGGAGAGGAGAGAGGAGAGGGGAGAGGAGAGGAGAGGAGAGGAGGAGAGGAGGGAGGAGAGGAGGAGAGGAGAGAGGAGAGAGAGGAGAGGAGAGAGGAGAGAGGAGAGAGGGAGAGGAGAGGAGAGGAGAGGAGAGAGGGAGAGGAAAGAGGAGAGAGGAGAGGAGAGGAAAGAGGAGAGGAAAGAGGAGAGAGGAAAGAGGAGAGGAGAGAGGAGAGGAGAGAGGAGAGAGGAGAGGAGAGGAGAGGAGAGAGGAGAGGAGAGAGGAGAGAGGAGAGAGGAGAGGAGAGAGGAGAGGAGAGAGGAGAGGAGAGAGGAGAGGAAAGAGGAGAGGAAAGAGGAGAGAGGAGAGGAGAGGAAAGAGGAGAGAGGATAGAGGAGAGAGGAGAGAGGAGACGAGAGGAAAGAGGTGATACAGAGGAGAGGAAAGAGGAGAGGAAAGAGGAGAGAGGAGAGGAGAGGAGAGGAGAGAGGAGAGAGGAGAGGAGAGGGGAGAGGAGAGAGGAGAGAGGAGAGGAGAGGAGAGAGGAGAGGAGAGAGGAGAGGAGAGGAGAGGAGAGAAGAGAGAGGAGAGGAGAGGAGAGAGGAGAGGAGAGAAGAGAGAGGAGAGAGGAGAGGAGAGAAGAGAGAGGAGAGACATTCGGTGCTGGACCCTGTGAGAGGAATGCAGAGGGAGGGCATCAGGTGTAAACTGTGTGTAAGTCACTGGGGTTCACTCTGTGCTCTTGAGCAACACACTGACCCTAAAATGAGCTCAGAGCCAAACAGGAAGTGAGGCGGGTTCTTCGCCGCCGCCGTTTCGCTCTTTTAGTCGCCGTAGCAACGCTGCGCTCCTGAAGCGCTGACCTCGCTGAGCTTCATTTGCCTGGAGCCGGTCGCCGCGGTGACGAGGCTCCTTCAGTGGGCGGAGCTTCCTCCTCCTTATCTCCTCAGCACTTCCTGTTTCCTGTTTCTGTTACGCCGCCAGGAACCGAAGGACTAAACCAGGTCTAAACCAGGACTAAACCAGGTCTAAACCAGGTCTAAACCAGGACTAAACCAGGTCTAAACCAGGTCTAAACCAGGACTAAACCAGGACTAAACCAGGTCTAAACCAGGACTAAACCAGGACTAAACCAGGACTAAACCAGGACTAAACCAGGTCTAAACCAGGACTAAACCAGGACTAAACCAGGACTAAACCAGGACTAAACCAGGACTAAACCAGGACTAAACCAGGTCTAAACCAGGTCTAAACCAGGTCTAAACCAGGACTAAACCAGGACTAAACCAGGACTAAACCAGGTCTAAACCAGGACTAAACCAGGTCTAAACCAGGTCTAAACCAGGACTAAACCAGGACTAAACCAGGACTGAACCAGGTATAAACCAGGACTAAACCAGGACTAAACCAGGACTAAACCAGGACTAAACCAGGACTAAACCAGGTATAAACCAGGACTAAACCAGGACTAAACCAGGACTAAACCAGGTATAAACCAGGACTAAACCAGGACTAAACCAGGACTAAACCAGGACTAAACCAGGTCTAAACCAGGACTAAACCAGGACTGAACCAGGACTGAACCAGGACTAAACCAGGTCTAAACCAGGTCTAAACCAGGACTGAACCAGGACTGAACCAGGACTAAACCAGGTCTAAACCAGGACTAAACCAGGTTTAAACCAGGACTAAACCAAGACTGAACCAGGACTAAACCAGGACTAAACCAGGTCTAAACCAGGACTAAACCAGGTTTAAACCAGGACTAAACCAAGACTGAACCAGGACTAAACCAGGACTAAACCAGGTCTAAACCAGGACTGAACCAGGACTGAACCAGGTCTTGTTGGGAGCAGTTTCAGCAGAAGCGGGAAACCCCCTGAAGCCTCAGGCCGCGGCGCTTGTTTGTCTAACGGGCGACACTGTTTGTGTTTGTCCAAATGTCCCGTAATATTTTCAGAATCACCGCGGTAACGGCTCTTTGTTTGGACAGAAAACAGCTTTTATTACAAAACCCCACGAACTTCACTGTCCCCAAAAACAACGAGATGAACCAGATCTTAGCACACAGGCTCTTCCCTCACACTGAAAACACCACCTCGTGATGTCATCGTGTGGTGATACAGGAAGTGCTCCACTGTGTTTTTAAACTCCACCTTCAGCAGAATCACTTGGATCATTTCAGTCCTGGTTTAGTCCTGGTTTAGTCCTGGTTTAGTCCTGGTTTAGTCCTGGTTTAGTCCTGGTTTAGTCCTGGTTTAGTGTTTTTTTGGTCTCACTTGCTCTTTGTCAGATGGGGACAAATGTTTTTGCTTCACGCTTCAGTGAAACTCTGCCCCAGACCAGAGGAGGAGGAGAGAGGAGGAGAGAGGAGGAGAGGAGGAGGAGAGAGGAGGAGAGGAGGAGAGGAGGAGGAGAGAGGAGGAGAGGAGGAGAGGAGAGGAGGAGAGAGGAGTGAGAGGAGGAGAGGAGAGGAGGAGAGAGGAGGAGAGGAGGAGAGGACAGGAGGAGAGGAGGAGAGTTAGAGGAGGAGAGGAGGAGAAGAGGAGGAGGAGGAGAGGAGGAGAAGGAAGAGAGACAGAGGAGGAGGGAGGAGTGAGAGAGGAGGAGGAGAGGAGGAGAGGAGGAGGAGAGGAGGAGGAGAGAAGGAGAGGAGGAGGAGGGAGAGGAAGAGAGGAGGAGGAGAGAAGGGTGAGGAGGAGGAGAGGAGGAGGAGTGGAGGAGAGGAGAGAGGAGGAGAGGAGGAGGAGAGAGGAGGAGAGGAGCGAGGAGGAGTGAGGAGCGAGAGGAGGAGGAGAGGAGGAGAGGGAGGAGGGAGGGAGAGGAGGAGAGAGGAGGGAGGAGGAGGAGAGGAGGAGGAGGAGAGGAGGGAGAGAGAGAGGAGGGGAGGAGGAGAGGAGGAGAGAGAGGAGGGAGAGGAGGAGGGAGGAGGGAGAGGAGAGGGGAGAGGAGAGAGGAGGAGAGAGAGGAGGAGAGGGGAGAGAAGAAGAGGAGACAGGAGGAGAGGAGGAGAGGGGAGGAGAGGACAGGAGGAGGAGAGAGGGAGGACAGGAGGAGGAGAGAGGAGGAGGAGAGGAGGAGAGGAGGAGAGGAGGAGGAGAGAGGAGGAGGAGAGGAGAGGAGGAGGAGAGAGGAGGAGAGGAGAGAGGAGGAGAGGAGGAGAGGAGAGAGGAGGAGAGGACAGGAGGAGGAGAGAGGAGGAGAGAAGGAGAGGAGGAGAGGAGGAGAGGAGGAGAGGAGAGAGAGTGCGGTAGATTGGGTATGAGCAGAAGAGAGAGAAGGAAGAGGGATGGAGGAGTGAGACCGAATTGAAAGAAGAGAAAGAGACATGAGGAGAGGAGAAGGGAAAGAAAAAGAGAGGGAAGAAGAGACGGGAGGGAAGAGAAGAGAGACTCACGGTAAAAACACCAGAAAAAAACTCTCTGTGCTCCTGGTGCTGAGTCCCTCCCCCTTCAGAGCGCTAAGCCCCTCCCCCTTCAGAGTGCTAAGCCCCTCCCCCTTCAGAGCGCTAAGCCCCTCCCCCTCCAGAGCGCTAAGCCCCTCCCCCTTCATAGCGCTAAGCCCCTCCCCCTTCAGAGCGCTAAGCCCCTCCCCCTCCAGAGCGCTAAGCCCCTCCCCCTTCATAGCGCTAAGCCCCTCCCCCTCCAGAGCGCAAAGCTTTGCTATTTAAAAAAAAAAAATTCTCAAAATTTTTTCTTAATTTCTTTGATTTTTCCCTCTTTAAGTTTTTGGTCACTACATTTGCACAGGGTTAAAGCTCCAGTGCGGGACATTTCCTCTCGTCAGGGCAGGTTGCCGTGGAAGTCCGCAGCAGACGGACGCAGAATCCTCAGAGTTTGTGTCTAAAGCTCCAGGACTAAACCAGGTCTAAACCAGGACTAAAACAGGTCTAAACCAGGACTAAACCAGGTCTAAACCAGGACTAAAACAGGTCTAAACCAGGACTAAACCAGGTCTAAACCAGGTCTAAACCAGGACTAAAACAGGTCTAAACCAGGACTAAACCAGGTCTAAACCAGGTCTAAACCAGGACTAAAACAGGTCTAAACCAGGACTAAACCAGGTCTAAACCAGGTCTAAACCAGGACTAAACCAGGTCTAAACCAGGTCTAAACCAGGACTAAACCAGGACTAAACCAGGTATAAACCAGGACTAAACCAGGTCTAAACCAGGTCTAAACCAGGTCTAAACCAGGTATAAACCAGGACTAAACCAGGTCTAAACCAGGACTAAACCAGGTCTAAACCAGGACTAAAACAGGTCTAAACCAGGACTAAACCAGGTCTAAACCAGGTCTAAACCAGGACTAAAACAGGTCTAAACCAGGACTAAACCAGGTCTAAACCAGGTCTAAACCAGGACTAAAACAGGTCTAAACCAGGACTAAACCAGGTCTAAACCAGGTCTAAACCAGGACTAAACCAGGTCTAAACCAGGTCTAAACCAGGACTAAACCAGGACTAAACCAGGTCTAAACCAGGTCTAAACCAGGACTAAACCAGGTCTAAACCAGGACTAAAACAGGTCTAAACCAGGACTAAACCAGGTCTAAACCAGGACTAAACCAGGTCTAAACCAGGACTAAAACAGGTCTAAACCAGGACTAAACCAGGTCTAAACCAGGACTAAACCAGGTCTAAACCAGGACTAAACCAGGTCTAAACCAGGACTAAAACAGGACTAAACCAGGTCTAAACCAGGACTAAACCAGGTCTAAACCAGGACTAAAACAGGACTAAACCAGGACTAAGAGTCGGAGTCTGTGGGGGGTCATTATCCGTGTTAGAATCGAGTTTCTGTTTGCTCGAAGGCCATTTGTGTTTCAGTTGATGAACTTCACTTTATCAGAGCAAAAAGAGCAGACAGGAGCAGACAGGAGCAGGCAGGAGCAGACAGGAGCAGACAGGAGCAGGCAGGAGCAGGCAGGAGCAGACAGGAGCAGACAGGAGCAGGCAGGAGCAGACAGGAGCAGGCAGGAGCAGACAGGAGCAGACAGGAGCAGACAGGAGCAGGCAGGAGCAGACAGGAGCAGACAGGAGCAGACAGGAGCAGACAGGAGCAGACAGGAGCAGACAGGAGCAGGCAGGAGCAGACAGGAGCAGACAGGAGGAGACAAGAGCAGGCAGGAGCAGACAGGGAGCAGTCAGGAGCAGACAGGAGCAGACAGGAGCAGACAGGAGCAGGCAGGAGCAGACAGGAGCAGACAGGAGCAGACAGGAGGAGACAGGAGCAGACAGGAGCAGACAGGAGCAGACAGGAGCAGACAGGAGCAGGCAGGAGCAGACAGGAGCAAACAGGAGCAGACAGGAGCAGGCAGGAGCAGACAGGAGCAGACAGGAGCAGACAGGAGCAGGCAGGAGCAGACAGGAGCAAACAGGAGCAGACAGGAGCAGGCAGGAGCAGGCAGGAGCAGACAGGAGCAGACAGGAGCAGACAGGAGGAGGCAGGAGCTGTCAGGAGCAGACAGTAGCAGGCTGGAGCAGACAGGAGCAGACAGGAGCAGGCAGGAGCAGACAGGAGCAGACAGGAGCAGACAGGAGCAGGCAGGAGGAGACAGGAGCAGACAGGAGCAGACAGGAGGAGACAGGAGCAGGCAGGAGCAGACAGGAGCAGACAGGAGCAGACAGGAGCAGGCAGGAGCAGACAGGAGCAGACAGGAGCAGACAGGAGGAGACAGGAGCAGACAGGAGCAGACAGGAGCAGGCAGGAGCAGACAGGAGGAGACAGGAGCAGGCAGGAGCAGACAGGAGCAGACAGGAGCAGACAGGAGCAGACAGGAGCAGACAGGAGCAGACAGGAGGAGACAGGAGCAGACAGGAGGAGACAGGAGCAGACAGGAGCAGACAGGAGCAGGCACCTGTCTCAGCTCAGGCCCGGCAGGTTCGACAGGTGACAGTTTGCTGTGCTCAGAGGAGCAGGTGAGGCGGTCGCCATGGAAACAGCAGCCACACATCTTAAACCTGCACAAACCGAAAACGCTCTGCTCCACCTCGTGATGTCATTGTGTGGTGATACAGGAAGTGCTCCACTGCGTTTCTAAACTCCACACACCTTCACTAGAATCACTCAGATCATTTCAGCCTCTGGAATCTCTTCACCAATGATCTCGACTGAGCTAAAGGGAAAAGGAGCTGTTCCACCTGATGACATCACGAGGTGGAGCAGAGCGTTTGGAGCTTTGCAGATGTGGACAGAGTGGAAAAGAGCAGCAGCGTCCGGACTCGTCGCTCTGTGCTCGCCCAGAGACGGTCCTGAGCCGGTTACCACGGCGACGGGCCCGTGTCTCCGCAGCGACAGGTGATGCTGCGGTGTCACCGAGGCGCATCAGCGTGACTGATGAAGAGGAGGGAGAGAGGAGAGGAGAGGAGAAAAGGAGAAGAGGAGCAGAGGAGGGAGGGATGAGAGAGGAAAATGAATCGGATCATTTCAGATGTAAAAGGGTCGTCCCCCGAGCGCAGAGGAAAGAGAGAAACAGATCAGAGCTGTTTTCTCTCCGCCACAGACGTGTTTCACACACCAGAAAATAACACCCCCAAAAAAACTAACACCTGTCACTGCTCCTGTCTCTGCTCCTGTCTCTGCACCTGTCTCTGCTCCTGTCACTGCTCCTGTCACTGCACCTGTCTCTGCTCCTGTCACTGCCCCTGTCACTGCTCCTGTCACTGCTCCTGTCACTGCCCCTGTCACTGCTCCTGTCTCTGCTCCTGTCACTGCACCTGTCTCTGCTCCTGTCACTGCTCCTGTCTCTGCTCCTGTCACTGCCCCTGTCTCTGCTCCTGTCTCTGCTCCTGTCACTGCACCTGTCTCTGCTCCTGTCACTGCTCCTGTCACTGCTCCTGTCTCTGCTCCTGTCTCTGCTCCTGTCACTGCTCCTGTCTCTGCTCCTGTCACTGCTCCTGTCTCTGCTCCTGTCACTGCTCCTGTCTCTGCTCCTGTCACTGCTCCTGTCACTGCTCCTCTCTCTGTTTTGTTGACTCAAAGTGAATTCATTAAAACTCGAGGTTTAACCCTCGGGCAGGACACGTCCTGTCAGACGCAGGTTGTGGGTCAGACTCAGAATGTTTCATAAAATCCGATTAATGCTGCAGGTTCAGACTCAAATAAACTATTGTTGGACGGTGGTAGGACGGTGGTTGGACGGTGGTTGGGCGGTGGTTGGACGGTGGTTGGACGGTGGTTGGGCGGTGGTAGGACGGTGGTTGGACGGTGGTTGGGCGGTGGTTGGACGGTGGTTGGGCGGTGGTAGGACGGTGGTTGGACGGTGGTTGGGCGGTGGTTGGACGGTGGTTGGGCGGTGGTAGGGCGGTGGTTGGATGGTCGTTGGCTGGTGGTTGGGCGGCGGTTTGGCGGTGGTAGGGCGGTGGTTGGGTGGTGGTTGCATGGTGGTTGGGCGGTGGTAGGGCGGTGGTTGGACGGTGGTTGGATGGTGGTTGGGCGGTGGTTGGGCGGTGGTAGGGCGGTGGTTGGACGGTGGTTGGGCGGCGGTTTGGCGGTGGTAGGGCGGTGGTTGGGTGGTGGTTGCGTGGTGGTTGGATGGTGGTTGGGCGGTGGTTGGGCGGTGGTTGGACGGTGGTTGGGCGGTGGTTGGGCGGTGGTTGGACGGTGGTTGGGCGGCGGTTGGGCGGTGGTTGGGCGGTGGTTGGACGGTGGTTGGGCGGCGGTTTGGCGGTGGTAGGGCGGTGGTTGGGTGGTGGTTGCATGGTGGTAGGGCGGTGGTAGGGCGGTGGTTGGGCGGTGGTTGGGCGGTGGTAGGGCGGTGGTTGGGCGGTGGTTGGGTGGTGGTTGCGTGGTGGTTGGGCGGTGGTTGGGCGGTGGTTGGGCGGTGGTTGGGCGGTGGTTGGGCGGTGGTTGGGCGGTGGTTGGGCGGTGGTTGGGCGGTGGTTGGGGGGTGGTTGGGCGGTGGTTGGGCGGTGGTTGGGTGGTGGTTGCGTGGTGGTTGGGCGGTGGTTGGGCGGTGGTTGGGCGGTGGTTGGGCGGTGGTTGGGCGGTGGTTGGGCGGTGGGCGGCGGTTTGGCGGTGGTAGGGCGGTGGTTGGTCGGTGGTTGGGCGGTGGTTTGGAGGTGGTTGGGCGGTGGTTGGGAGGTGGTTGGTCGGTGGTTGGGCGGTGGTTGGACGGTGGTTGGACGGTGGTTGGGCGGTGGTTGGACGGTGGTTGGGCGGCGGTTTGGCGGTGGTAGGGCGGTGGTTGGGTGGTGGTTGCATGGTGGTAGGGCGGTGGTTGCATGGTGGTAGGGCGGTGGTTGGACGGTGGTTGGATGGTGGTTGGGCGGTGGTTGGACGGTGGTTGGACGGTGGTTGGATGGTGGTTGGGCGGTGGTTGGGCGGTGGTTGGACGGTGGTTGGTTGGTGGTTGGGCGGTGGTTGGGCGGTGGTTGGGCGGTGGTTGGGCGGTGGTAGGACGGTGGTTGGACGGTGGTTGGGCGGTGGTTGGACGGTGGTTGGACGGTGGTTGGGCGGTGGTAGGACGGTGGTTGGACGGTGGTTGGGCGGTGGTTGGACGGTGGTTGGACGGTGGTTGGTGGGTGGTTGGGTGGGGGTTGGGCGGTGGTTGGATGGTGGTTGGGCGGTGGTTGGACGGTGGTTGGACGGTGGTTGGGCGGTGGTTGGACGGTGGTTGGGCGGTGGTTGGACGGTGGTTGGGCGGTGGTTGGCCGGTGGTAGGGCGGTGGTTGGACGGTGGTTGGGCGGCGGTTTGGCGGTGGTTGGGTGGTGGTTGCGTGGTGGTTGGATGGTGGTTGGGCGGTGGTTGGGCGGTGGTTGGGCGGTGGTTGGGCGGTGGTTGGGCGGTGGTTGGGCGGTGGTTGGGCGGTGGTTGGGCGGTGGTTGGGCGGTGGTTGGGCGGTGGTTGGGCACTGTAGGTGTGAAAGTTGAAAGTTGTCCCTTGGGGACATGTGTCTGTGTAAAGCGCTGTATAAATAAACCTCACCTAACCTAAACCCCCCAAAACTAAACCCCCCAAAACTAAACCCCCAAAACTAAACCCCCAAAACTAAACCCCCCAAAACTAAACCCCCAAAACTAAACCCCCAAAACTAAACCCCCCAAAACTAAACCCCCCAAAACTAAACCCCCCAAAACTAAACCCCCCAAAACTAAACCCCCCAAAACTAAACCCCCAAAACTAAACCCCCCAAAACTAAAACCCCCAAAACTAAACCCCCAAACTAAACCCCCAAAACTAAACCCCCAAAACTAAACCCCAAAACTAAACCCCAAAACTAAACCCCCAAAACTAAACCCCAAAACTAAACCCCCAAAAACTAAACCCCAAAACTAAACCCCCAAAACTAAACCCCAAAACTAAACCCCCAAAACTAAACCCCAAACTAAACCCCCAAAACTAAACCCCCAAAACTAAACCCCAAAAACCCCAAAACTAAACCCCAAAACCCCAAAACTAAACCCCAAAACTAAACCCCCAAAACTAAACCCCAAAACTAAACCCCCCAAGAAACTAAACCCCAAAACTAAACCCCCAAAACTAAACCCCCAAAACTAAACCCCAAAACTAAACCCCCCAAGCTAAACCCCCAAAACTAAACCCCCCAAAACTGGGCCCCAGGCCCAGGCCCCAGAGGCCCAAATGGGCCTGAGGCAGACTGAGACTAATTTAATTTAATTTTAATTCATTTTAGATGGAATACAAATAGGCCCCAGACTAAGGCCCCAGGGCTGGGCCCCAGATGGGCCCCCAAACTGGCCCATTTAGGCCCCAGACTGAGACTAGGCCCCAGATAATTTTGATGGGTACAAGTATTTTTGAGATGGTACTGGTTAATTTTGAGACTAGACTGAGATGGGCCCCCCAGGAGCTGGGCCTGATGGGCCCCCAGGCTAATTTTTAGACTAATTTTAGATGAATACAGGGCTAATTTTGAGCTGGGCCCCAGAGCTGAGGCCCCCAGACCTAGGCCCCAGAGGCTGAGCCCAGATTTTAGACTGAGGCAGATAAGGCCCCCAGACTAGGGCCCACAGACTGAGCCCCCATTTTGAATGGGCCCCCAGGCTAATTTTTGATGGCTAGGCCCCAGGCCTGGGCCCCAAGGCTAATTTTAGATTTCTGAATTTTGAATGGGCCCCAAGGCCCCAGGCTGGGCCGCCCCCAGAACTAGGCCCCCAGACTAATTTTTAATTGGACTTTTGAGATACAGATAGATACAGAAGGCTAGGCCCCCCAGATAGGCCCCCAGAACTAGACCCCAAAGACTGACCCCCAGAATGGGCCACAGACTAATTTTAGAGACTAGACCCCCATGAACTAGGCCCCAAATACTGGAGGCCCCCAGAATTTTGGCCCCCAGGCCAGGCCCCCCAGATAGACCCCCCAGAATGGATACAAGACTATTTTTGGTAATGGGCCACAAAATGAATACAGAGATGAATTTTTGAGACTAGATACAGGGTAATTTTGGTCTAATTTTTTAAGAATGGAGCCTGAGACTAATTTTAGACCCACTGCCTGGTCAATTAATTTTTAAAGATGACTAGACCTAGATACAGATGAATACACAGATGGTAGATGGGCCCACAGATGAATTTTAGGACCTGAATGACCTGAGACGAATTACAGACTGGATACACAGATAGATACAGAGATGAATACGGAATGATATTTTTAGACTTTGAGATACAGACTAGATGAATACAGAGATGAATTTAATTTAGATACTGAATGGGCCCCCAGAGACTCAGCCCCCAAAGATGGTTACAGAGACTAGACTGAGATGACACCCCAGAATGGGCCCCCAGATGAATTTTGGACAGACTAGATTACAGTGGGCCCCCCAGATGGAATTTTGGATGAATTGGGGCTGAATTTTGATGAATTTTTGAGACTAGATTTTAGAATTCGTTTTAATTTCGTTTTAAATACAGAATATTTTGAAGATGGGCCCCAAGACTAATTTTGAGAATAGAATTTTGACAAGACTAGAATTTTAAAGACCCCCATTGGGCCCCCCAGACTTTGAAATTCAATTTTAGACTCATTTGGGGCTAATTTGGATGGGCCCCAGAGTTCGTTTTTGAAATTCATTTTAGGCCCACAGAATATTTTTGAAGACTAGGCCCCCAGGCTAATTTTGAATGGGCCACCAGACTGGAGCCCCCAGACTAATTTTTGAGGCTGAATTTTTGAGACTGGGCCACAGACCCAAGACCCCAGGGCTGACCCCAAGACTAGGCCACAGAGACTATTTTACAAGATGGCCCCCCAAGACTAATTTTTGAGTATTTGGAATGGGCCCCCAGACTAATTTTCAGATGAGATAATTTTTTTACGGGATGGCCCCCCAGACCTAGACCCCCCCAGAGACTGGGCCCCCAAGAATGGGCCCCCCCAGGACTGGGCCCACAAGACTATTTTTTGACCCCCAGACTAGGCCCCTGAAGATGAATGGGCCCCCAGAATGCAGGCCCCCATGAATTTTTGGGCTAGATTCGTTATTTTGAGTTGGCCCCCCAGAATTACAGTCGTTACACAGATGGACCCACAGATGGATACCCCAGGAGTGGGCCCCCATTTCAGGTTAGATACAGATGAATTTTTGAGTTGATTTTAAGTGAATTTTAGGCCCCCCAATTTAGACTAGACCCCCAGAATAGTACCCCAATTTCGAATATTTTGGCCCCCCAAATGGAATGCCCCCATAATTCGTTGATTATTTTGAGTTAATACAGAGATAGATTTAAATTATTTTAGAATGAATTTAGACTAGATACAGATAGATACAGACTAATTTTTGGACTAGACCCCCAAAATGAATACAAGGGTATTTTGGACTAGATACAGAAATGAATACACAGAATGGATACAGAATGGGCCCTGAGGCTAATTTTTGAGGTATTTTTGAGATGAATTTTAAGGACTGAATTTTTTGGGACTATTTAGAGATTCAGATGCAATTTCGTTTTGGATGAATTTTTGAGATGGGCCCCCCAGACTAATTACACAGATGGTCCCCCAAGTTAGATACAGGGCTAATAACTGAATAGATACAGTTCATTTTGAGACTAATTTTGAGATGGGCCTGAGATG
Source organism: Odontamblyopus rebecca (assembly GCA_030686955.1). Classification (NCBI taxonomy): domain Eukaryota; kingdom Metazoa; phylum Chordata; class Actinopteri; order Gobiiformes; family Gobiidae; genus Odontamblyopus; species Odontamblyopus rebecca. Next base: position 38,589,704 of record CM060666.1, read on the forward strand.
CTAATTTTTGGGGCTAATTTTTTGAGAATTCGTTTTGAATCGTTACAGACCTGAATTTTTAAGACTAGATACTGATGACTAGCCCCCAGACTAGATTTTTTGAGACTGGATCTGGTCAGGCCCCAGACTATTTTTGGGCTAAGGCCCCAGAATGACCCCCCAGAATCATTTTAAAGTCATTTTAATGAGATACAGATATGACTGAGACTAGATTTTTACAGATAATTTTTTGAGACTAGATTAATTAGAGACTGAATTAGATACAGGGCTAATTTTTGAGATGAATTTTTGAGATGAATTACAAGATTTGATGGATACTAGAATGGGCCCCCCAGACTGAATACAGAGATGGGCTTTAGATGAATACAGACTATTTTTGATTCGATACAGATACAATTTTTGGATGGCCCCCAGATGGATTTTTGAGATGAATTTTTGAGACTGAATTTTTGAGACTCAGATACAGATGGCCTGAATTTTAGGATATTTTGAAGTTCGGACTAATTTTAAGGACTAATTTTTGAGACTATTTTGAGAATCATTTGGACTGAGATGGACCTTTGAGATTTAATTTTTGAGATGGTACTGATTATTTTAATTAGATACAGATGAATTTTAGTCGTTACCCCATGAGATGAATTACAATTCGTTTTAATTCGTTTTAGGACTAATTTTTGATTTATTTTTGAGGATGAATTTTAGGATATTTTGGATGACACACGGATGAATTTTGAAATTCAATTTTGGATGAATTTTGGGGTGAATTTTAGAGACTATTTTTGAATTACAGGACTAAGATACTAGGACTAGATGGGCCCCCAGACTAGGCCCCCAAATTCATTTTTTGGGAATGGGCCCCTGAGATGAATTTTGGACTAGATGCAGGCCCCATGGCTAGCAGGACTAAGATTTTGGAGGCCGTTTAAGTTATTTTGAAGGACTGAGATACAATTCATTTTGAGGACTAATTTTAAATTCATTTAGACTAATTTTAAGACTGAAGACAAGTTATTTTGAGACTAGATACTGAATAGATACTAGAATTAATTTTTAGATGAATTTTAAGGATTTTACAATTTAATTTTTAGAGACTATTTTACAAGACTAGATACAAGACTAGGCCCCCAGACTAATTTTTAGATATTTACTAATTAGATTTTAGATAGATACAGGTCTAATTTTAGATAAATAGGCCACAGAAGACTAGACCCCCCAGACTAGACCCCCAAGATATTTTGAGCTGAATTACAGATGAATTACAGATGGGCCTGAGATGAATTCGTTTTAATTCAGTTACAGACTCAGATACAGACTAGACCCCAGACTGAATTTTAATTAATTTTTGAATACATTTTGGAATGAATTACAGACCTAATTACAGGATGAATGCAGACTAGATTTTGAGATGAATTTTGAATAGATACTGGACTATTTTAATACGTTAGATGGGCCCCCCAGATTGGAATTTTTAGTCTGAATACAGAATTAATTTTTTGACCCCCAGAATGGGCCCCCATTTTTGAGATGGGCCCCAGATGGGCCCCCAGATGAATTTTTTGAGACTGAATACTGAGATGGATACAAGGACTGAATTTTGGTCTGAATTTTTGAGACTATTTTGGACCACAGACAGATGGGCCCCCAAGATAGATACAAGTCAGATACAATTCGTTTTAAGTTAGATTTTGGTCGTTACAAGGATAGATTTTAAGGATTAATTTTGATTCGATACAGTTATTTCAGACTAATTTTTGAGATGAATTTTGAATTCAGATGAAGTTATTTTTGAGACTGAATTTTTGAAATTGGATTTTGAGATGGGCCCCCAGGCTGGGCCTGAGGCTAATTTTTAGACTTAGATTTTTAATTCTTTAGAATGGCCCCCAGACTAGACCCCAAGATGACCCCCAAGGCTAATTTTTAAGTACTTTAAGGCCCCCATGACTACGGCCCCCAGGCTAGATTTTAGAGATGGTGCCCCCAGGAATGACACACAGACTAGATTTTGAATGAATTTAGTGGATACATTAGACTGAATACAGACTGGATACAGACTAATTTTTGAGATATTTTGGGATGGATACGGACTAATTTTTAGATGAATTTTTGATGGATTTTTGATTCGTTTTGATTTCGAATTTTGAGTCTAATTTTAGGATGGATGCTGGATGGATTTTGGACTAGACCCCAAATGGGCCACTGAGACTAGACCCATTCAAGACTAGACCCCCAAGTTGACTTTTTAGACCCCAGATTTTTGGATGGACTAGGCCCACAGATGAATTTTGGATGAATTTTGAGTTGAATTTTAATTCAGATTTTTTGATTCAATTTTTAAGTTCTGAATTTTTGAGACTAATTTTTGAGACTGAATTTTTGAGACTAGGCCCCCCCAGACTAGGCCCCCCATGATATTTTGGGATAGGCTAATTTTGGGCTAGGCCCCCCAGACTAATTTTTGAATTAGTTTTTTGGCCCCTGGAGGCTGGGCCCCCCAGACTAGACCCCCAAGACTAGTTTGCCCCAAGACTAGGCCCCAATTTTGGCTAGATTTTAGGCTGAATTTTTGGAATGGGCCCCCCAGACTAGACCCCCAAGACTAATTTTTGAGATTAGATACAGGATGAATACAGGGACTAATTTTGATCGTTTTAGGATTTATTTTTAGAATTTATTTTAGAATGGATTTTGGGACTATTTTGAATTAAATTTAAGGAATGAATGCTAGAATTCATTTTAATTCAGATACAGATTCATTTTGGAGTACATTTTGGGCTAGATGCAGATAATTTTTGAGACTAATTTTGAGTTACTTTGGAATAATTTCAGATATTTTAAGTGGCCACAGACTGAATACAAGACTAATTTTTGAGACTAATGATACAATTAGATTTTGAGACTAGACCTGAGACTAGAATACAAGACTAATTTTGAGATGGGCCCCCAGTGGGTACTGAGGATATTTTGAGACTAGATGGTACAGACTGGAATTTTTGAGCTGAATTATTTTAAAGGGTATTTTGAGACTGGGCCCCCAGACTGAATACAGACTGAGCCCCCCAGACTAGATACTGAGACTGAATTACAGACTAGACCTGAGGATGAATTACACAAGGATGGAATTACAGACCTAGATACAGATGGCCACTATTGGATTTTGAGATGATTTTGATTCAGATACTGATGGAGACTGAGGATAGACACAGAATGGATACAGAGATGGTACCACAGAGACTAATTTTGGATGAATTTTAGGATATTTTGAGATATTTTGGATACATTTTGAATGGGCCCCAAGGACTAGATACAGAGATGAATTTTAGGTATTTTGAGACTAATTTTTGAGATGAATTTTTGAGACTCAAGATACAGGTGTTACAGATGGATTTTTAATTCGTTTTTGGGACTAATTTTTGGATGAATTTTTGAGGATGGATACACAGGATTATTTTAAAATTCGTTACTGAAATTGAATGCAGAATTAGATTTTGAGATGGATTTTAGGTTATAGATTTTTAAGGATAATTTTAAGGATGTTACTGAGATGGGCCCCCAGAATTTCTAGATACACAGATGAATTTTGGGGTATTTTTGAGATGAATTTTTAGACTGAATTTTGAGATGACACACAGGCCCTGAATTTTTGAGATGGATACAAATTCGATACAATTAATACTAGTTAAAATTTTATAGATAGACCCCCAAGTAGATGCAAATTAATTTTAGATAATTTTAAATTGTTGTACACCAGATGAATACAGACTAGATTTTAATTAATTTTTGAGACTAATTTTGAATTTCATTTTAATTAGATTTTGAAATTCAAATGCAAATGAATACAAGATAGATACAAATTGTTTTAATTCAGATACAGACTGGAATGCAATTCAGATTTTTAATTCAGATACGGAACTAAGAATACAGATGGTTACAAGTTATTTTTGAGATGGATACAGAATTTTGAGAAGGATAGATTTTAGACTAGATACACAGGACTGAATTTTGAGATAGATACACAGATGGTACGAGATGAATTTTAGATAGAATTCAGATACAGATGATACTGAAATTTAGACTAATTACAGATAGACCACAAAGACCTAGATACAGAGATTTTAGATACAGGATATTTTGAGACTGGGAGATTTTGATTAGATACAGATACAATTTTTAGGATGGACCCCCAGGATGAATTTTGAAGTGAATTTTTGAAATTCGAATTTTGGGGACAGACTAGTTTTGAAATTTCGAATTTTGAGATGCGTTACTGATTATTTTGGGATGGATACAGGATGATACACAATTCGTTTTTTAGTTATTTTTGGGGTCTAATTTTGGATGAATTTTGGATTGAATTTTGGATATTTTGGACTAGGAATGGGCCCCCAGATGAATTTGATTGAATTTTAATTCAATTTTAAAGTTCAGATTTTGGTTATTTTAATTTAATTTTGAGATGAATTTTAGATGGTAAATTTTTGAGAGGCTAATTTTAAGGACTAGATACTGGATGGGCCCCAGAATTCATTTTGAATGGGCCCACAAATTACATTTTGGGAATAGAATTTAGATTAATTTTGAATCAGATACTGAATATTTTGATGCATTTAGTTCATTTTAGTTAGATACAAATTCAAGATACAGGTAGAATTTTAGTTGGATTTTGAGATGAATTTTAAGGATGAATTTTAAGACTTCAGACTGCAGATTCGCCCCAGAATGGGCCCCCCAGACTAGTTAATTTTGATTCAGATACAGAATGGATACAGATGACCCCAGACTACAGATGAATACACAGATAATTTTGGACCTAGATACGGGATAGATACAATTAGATACCTAATTCGTTACACAATTAGATACAGGACTGGATACAATTGAATTTTGGATGAATTTTAGTTAGATACAGATTCGTTTTAATTTCGTTACAGATGAATTTTGGATGAATTTTGGATGGTTACCTTTAGGATTATTTTGAGACTGAATTACAATTCGTTTAGTTAGACTACAAGTTATTTGGATGGATACAGGATAATTTTTGATTCATTTTGATGGATACTGAATGAATTTTTGAGATCGGACTAATTTGGTGGATACAGGACTAATTTTGGAATTTATTTTGGGATGAATTTTAAGGATATTTTACAGATGAATTTTTGAAGTCTACAGATTTTTGAGATGAATTTTAGAGATGAATTTTGGATGGATTTTGGAATGGATTTTTAATTGGATTTTAAGTGGATGCAAGTTATTTTGAGATAGAATTATTTTGAGACTGAATTTTAGTTATTTTTGACTAGATGAATTTTAGTGGATTTTGGAATTAATTTTGAGATGAATTTTAGTTGAATTTTAGAATGAATATTTGAGATGGTTAGGCCCCAAGTTATTTTTAGAGTTATTTTGGTTTAATTTTGATTTAGATACAGAAATAGATACAGAATGGCCTGGACTATTTAAGATTAATACAATTAATTTAATTCATTTAGATGGGCCCCCAGATGAATTTTGGAGGCTAGACTACAGGTCTAATTTTGATTATTTTTGGACTATTTTTAGATGAGGCCCCCATTTTGGATATTTTGAATGAATACAGATGGTACAATTCAAGATACAATTGGAGTACTGATGAATTTTAGTTATTTTAATTCAAGATACCCCAGATGAATTTTTGGATGAATTTTGAGGCTAATTTTTGAGACTAGATACAGACTAATTTTTGAATGGACCCACAGATAGATACAGATATTTTAATTCATTACAGACTAGTACCCAGATGAATACCAGAGTTATTTTGAGATAGATACAGACTAATTTTGAATGAATACTGAGAATGGGCCCACACAGACTAATTTTTGAGATGAATACAAGACTAATACTGAAGACTATTTTAAAGATGACACAGAGATAATTTTGAGACTATTTTGAATAGATACAGGACTAATTTTGATACACAGAATGAATTTTTAGGACTGAATACAGATAGACAGATATTTTAATGGGCCTAGAAGGAATCAGATTTTGAGATGAATTTTTGAGACTAGATTTTTTGAGATGAATTTTTGAGACTAATTTTTTTTGAGACTAATTTTAGGATATTTTAATTAGATTTTTTGAGACTAATTTTTGAATACAGAATTTTTGAGACTCATTTTGAGACTAGATACAGACTAATTTTTTGGGGCTAATTTTTTGAGATGAATTTTTGAGGATGACCCCCCAGATGGGCCCCAGGACTAATTTTAAATTTATTTTAAATTAGATACAAGTTATTTTAGAATGGCCCCCAGATGGGCCCAGATAGATACAGATGGATACAAATTATTTTACAGAGATGAATTTTGAATTTATTTTAATTCGTTTTAAATTCTAGATACTGGATATTTTGGATGAATTTTAATTCAGATACAATTCGTTACACAGGATGGATTTTAGATTCAGTACTGGTATTTTGGATGGATACACAGGATATTTTGGACCTGACACAGTTCAGATACTGAGATGAATTTTGGATGAATTTTAGTTAATTTTGATTATTTTGATTAGATACTGGATGGATACACAAGTTATTTTGGATGAATTTTAAAGTGGATGCTGAGATTAGATTTTTGAATTCGTTACAGGATGGAATTTTAGATGAATTACACAAGTTATTTTTGGATATTTTAGGATATTTTAAGTTATTTTTGAGTGGATTTTGGGATGAATTTTAGGTTAATTTTAGGATGGACTAGGATATTTTGGTTATTTTTAGTTGAATTTTAGGATATTTTTGAAGTATTTTGATTATTTTAGAGATGGGCTGAGATGAATTTTAAAGTGGAGTACTGGGATGGATTTTGGAATTTATTTTTAGGCCTAGTTTTGGGACCTGAATTTTGAGTTCAGATTTTTGAGATGGATTTTGAGATGAATTTTGGAATTATTTTAGGACTAATTTTTGGGATGAATTTTTGAGACTGAATTTTTGAGATTAATTTTTAGGATATTTTGGACTATTTTGGAATGGATACAGGATGAATTTTTTGGACTAATTTTTGAATGAATACAGAGACTAGATACAGATAGGCCCCAGACTAATTTTTGAGATAGATGACAGATGGATCTTTAAAATACTAGGCCCTTGAATGAGCCCCAAATTTTGAATGAATACAGATATGGACCTGAGATGAATACAGATAGATACAAATGGGCCCCCCAGGAATGAATACTGATGGACCCCCCATTTTGGGTCTAATTTTTGGTGAGTACTGATGAGAATGCAATTGAGACTATTTTTGATTATTTTAATTATTTTTAGATTAGATACAGATATTTTAGATAGATACAGATTTTTTGAGACTAATTTTTGAATTCATTTTGAGACTAACTGAATGATACAGACTAATTTTAGGCTGTTTTAGATGAATAGATACCCCCCAGATGGACTATACACAATTCGTTACAGGCCAGGACTGAGATGACCCCCAGATGGGCCCCCAGATAGATACAGATGGAGACTACACAATTGAATTTTACAGATAATTAGACTTGAGACTAATTTTTGAGATGGTGCAAGATGGACCTGGACTAATTTTGAGACTTAATTTTTTGAATGAATGACAGACTGGGCCCCCAGATTTTAGACTAGTACAGACTAGGAGACTAGGAGATATGAATTTTGAGGACAGACAATTTTTTATTTTGAATAGACTAGATTTTTGGAACAATTTTTGAATTTGAAGACTGAATGAATTAGGGCCCACAGATGGGCCCCCAGGAGACTAGATACTAATTTTTAGACTAGGCCCCAGACTAGCCCCAGACTAATTTTTTGACACTGAGACTACAGATAATTTTTAATTATACTGAGACAGGCCACAGATGATGAATACAGATACAGATACTTTTGAGACTAATTTTTAAGAATGAATTACAGAATGAATACAGACTAATTTTTTGAGATGGTAGATATTTTTGGGCTAATTTTTAGATGAATTTACAAGATTTTTAGATACACTAGATAGATACTGAGATGAATGCAGATGGGCCCAGACTAATTTTGAATTGAATACTAATTTTTCAGACTAGGAGAGGGCCTGAGAGGAGATGAATTTTTAAAGATGGGCCCCAGACTAGATGACGGATAATTTTTAGGACTATTTTTGAGGCTAGATACTGAGATGGGCCCCATAGGAATTCAGGCCCCCCAGACTGGGCCCTGGATGAATTTTTGAGACTAGATTTTGAGATGGGCCCCCAGATGGGCCCAGGCCAGATGAATTTTGAGGCTACTGAGATTTGGCCACTAATTCATTTTTAGATTAGATACAGACTAGATTTTAATTCATTTTGGATGAATTTTAGACTAGATTTTTTAGACCATTTTTAGGCTAATTCGTTGAGATAGGCTGAATACAGACTAATTTTTGAGATGGAATTTTTTAGATGACTGAATTTTTGGGCCCCCCAGACTAAATCAGGCCCCAGACTAGGCCCCCAGATGAATACAAATGAATAGACCCCCAGAATGGGCCCCCAAGATGGGCCCCCAGATGGGCCCCCCAGACTAGAATGGGCCCCAGACTAGATTTTGAATGAATAGACACAGACTAGATACTGAATGAGCCCCAGAATAGACCCCCAAATGAATACAGGATGAGACTATGAGATCGTTTTAATTCAGACCCCAAAATTGAATACAGTCTAATTTTTGAGATGAATTTTAGAATGAATACAGAGATTTCCCCAGATTTTAGATGGGCCCCCAGACTAGATACAGATAAATACACAATTCAGAATGAATACAATTGGCAGAATAGATACAGATGACAGATGAATTTTTACATTCTAGATACAGACTGAATGCAAGATGAATTTTGAGATAATTTTAGATAGATTTTAGGTCTGAATTTTTGAGATTCAGATACAGATTTCATTTTGAGACTGGATACATGAATTTTGGAATTAATTTTGAGATGGTACAGAATTGAATTTTTGCCTAATTTTTGAGATGAATTTTAGAGATGAATTTTCTAATTCATTACGAGATAGATACACGGATGAATTTTTGAGATGAATTTTAGATGAATTTTGGTCTGAATTTTTGAGTTGGCCCCCCAGGACTATTTTTGGACTGGATTTTGATAATACAGATGGATACAGACTAGACCTGAGACTAGATACAAGATGGGCCCCCCAGATGGGCAGACTGAATTTTTGGATGAATTTACAATTGAGACTACAGATGAATTTGGAGACTGAATTTTTGAGATGGATTTTTGAGATGAATTTTTCGTTACTTTTTGAGGATAGATTTTTGGATGAATTTTTGAGATGAATTTTGGGATGAATTTTGAAGATAATTTTGAGATGAATTTTTTGAATGGGCCCCCATAGGAATTTAGACCCAGACTAATACAGAATGGGCCCCAGACTAATTTTTGAGACTAGGAGGGCTAATTTTTGAATGGCCCCCAGGGCTAATTTTAGAATGGATGAGACTAATTTTGGAGACTAATTACTGAGATGCCCCCAGAATGGGCCCCCAGATAATTTGAGATGGGAATTTTGGGCCCCAGACTAATTTTTGAATTCAGATAATTCAGTTGGATACAGATTTTTGAGATGAATTTGGATGGGCCCAGATGGGCCTGATGAATTTTTGAGATGGGCCCCCAATTGAATTTTTGAGATAGACTGAGATAATTTTGAGACTAATTTTTGAGATAATTTTTGAGATGGGCCCCCCAGGGCTGAATTTTTGAGACTAATTTTAGATGGGCCCCAGATACAGAATGGGCCCCCAGATAGGCCCCCAGATGAATTTTAGATGGACTAATTTTTGAGACTAATTTTTAGATAGATACAATGGGCCCCCAATTTTTTGAGATATTTTGAATGGGCCCCCAGAATGGGCCCAGACTAATTTTAGATTATTTTGAGATAGACTGAGATAGATTTTGAGACTGAATTTTGAGATGAATTTTTGGGGAATTTTTGAGACTAGATACAGGAGACTAATTTTTGAGACTGAATTTTGAGACTAATTTTGAGACTAATTTTAGATGAATTTGAGACTAATTTTGGCCCCCATTTTTAATTTAGGACTAATTTTTGAGACTAATTTTTGACTAATTTTGAGACTGAATTGAGCTAATTTTGAGACTAATTTTGAATGGGCCCCCAGAATGGGCCCCAGACTAGGCCCCCAGACTGGGCCCCCCCCAGACTAATTTTTGAAATGGGCCCCCAGAATGAGCCCCAGGAATAGGCCCCCAAGGCTGGGCCCCCAAAACTAAACCCCCAAAACTAAACCCCCAAACTAAACCCCAAAACTAAACCCCACTAACCCCAAAACTAAACCCCCAAAACTAAAACCCCAAAACTAAACCCCCAAAACTAAACCCCCAAAACTAAACCCCCAAAACTAAACCCCCCAAAATTAAACCCCCAAAACTAAACCCCCAAAACTAAACCCCCCCAAAACTAAACCCCCAAAACTAAACCCCCCCAAAACTAAACCCCCAAAACTAAACCCCCAAAACTAAACCCCCAAAACTAAACCCCCAAAACTAAACCCCCAAAACTAAACCCCCCAAAACTAAACCCCCAAAACTAAACCCCCCAAAACTAAACCCCCCAAAACTAAACCCCCCAAAACTAAACCCCAAAACTAAACCCCCAAAACTAAACCCCAAAACTAAACCCCCAAAACTAAACCCCAAAACTAAACCCCCAAAAACTAAACCCCCAAAACTAAACCCCCAAAAACTAAACCACCCAAAACTAAACCCCCCAAACCTAAACCCCAAAAAATAAACCCACAAAACTTAACCCCCCAAAACTAAACCCCCCAAAAATAAACCCCCCCAAAACTAAACCCCACAAAACTAAACCCCAAAACTAAACCCCCAAAACTAAACCCCCAAAACTAAACCCCCAAAACTAAAACCCCAAAACTAAACCCCCCAAAACTAAACCCCCAAAAACTAAACCCAAAAAACTAAACCCCCAAAACTAAACCCCCAAAAATAAACCCCCCAAAACTAAACCCCCCAAAACTAAACCCCCAAAACTAAACCCCCAAAACTAAAACCTTAAAAAAGTAAAAACCCAAAAACTAAAACTTCAAAAACTAAAACCCCAAATAAAACAAAAGAGAGAAAAAAAAAAAAAAATCCTGAAATGTCTGGAATGTTTCACAGTGAGGCATTACACCCATCACTACGGCAACCAGCAAGTGATGCCACAAGGCCAGGTTACGGGTCAGATCTGTGGAGAGGCGAGCTCATGAACCGTATGTAAATGTGATTATTTTGTTTTCGTTTTGTTAAATACAACTGAAATAAATAACGAATGAATAAATTAATATGTTTAATGCTCTACCGTGGGACATTTTAATGACATTTCCATGTTTCACAGTATCTCCGTGGAGACCAGCAGGTTACGGGTCAGATCTGTGGAGAGGCGACTTGCTCACGAAAGGAATAAAATGTGCTGTACTTTTCTTGCAGTTAATAAACATGTAATGAATGTTCATGTTTAATGCCACTGTGGAACATTTCGGAGCCGTGAATGTGTCTCCATGTTCCGCAGCACGGCTTTAAAGGTGTGTGGATGTTCCCAGAGCTCCGCCCCCTCACCGGAGCGTCCGCGGGTGGAGCCTCGGCTGGTCTCGGTCGCGGGGTTCGGGAGCGCCCCCTGTGGGACGTCGTTACCGCGGAGATGCTCATTCATCAAACTCTCGTTAACATTTGCATACACAGTGAGGGGGCGGGGCGTATGCAAATGAGCTCTGCTGAAACAGGCCCGAGGGACGAGGATCAACAAATGAACAGTTTAGTCCTGGTTTAGTCCTGGTTTAGTCCTGGTTCAGTCCTGGTTCAGTCCTGGTTCAGTCCTGGTTTAGTCCTGGTTTAGTCCTGGTTCAGTCCTGGTTTAGTCCTGGTTTAGTCCTGGTTTAGTCCTGGTTTAGTCCTGGTTTAGTCCTGGCTTAGTCCTGGTTTAGTCCAGGTTTAGTCCTGGTTTAGTCCTGGTTTAGCCCTGGTTTAGTCCTGGTTTAGTCCTGGTTTAGACCTGGTTTAGTCCTGGTTTAGATCTGGTTTAGTCCTGGTTTAGTCCTGGTTTAGACCTGGTTTAGTCCTGGTTTAGTCCTGGTTTAGTCCTGTCTAGTCTCTGGTTTCAGTCCTGGTTCAGTCCTGAAGTAGGTCCTTGGTTCAGTCCTGGTTTAGCTCCTAGTCCTGGTTTAGTCCTTAATAGTCTCTGGCTTTAGTCCTGGTTTAGTCCTGGTTTAGATCTGGTTTAGTCCTGGTTTAGACCTGGTTTAGCCCTGGTTTAGACCTGGTTTAGACCTGGTTTAGTCCTGGTTTAGATCTGGTTTAGTCCTGGTTCAGTCCTGGATTAGTCCTGGTTTAGTCCTGGTTTAGTCCTGGTTTAGTCCTGGTTTAGTCCTGGTTTAGACCTGGTTTAGTCCTGGTTTAGTCCTGGTTTAGCCCTGGTTTAGACCTGGTTTAGTCCTGGTTTAGACCTGGTTTAGTCCTGGTTCAGTCCTGGTTCAGTCCTGGATTAGGCCTGGTTTAGTCCTGGTTTAGTCCTGGTTCAGTTTTGGTTTAGTCCTGGTTTAGTCCTGGTTCAGTCCTGGTTTAGTCCTGGTTTAGTCCTGGTCCAGATGGGATGCTGGTTCACTGTTTTATTCATGTTGGATCTGGTTTCTATGGAAACGCTTCGGCTCAGACGAGGATCAAACCAAAATTCTGATGTGAAATAATTTTCCACAACAAACTTGAGTTTGAAATTTGAAATTTGAAATCCACGTTTCATGAAACCAAAACAAAACAAAGCAAAACTAAACCAGGACTGAACCAGGACTGAACCAGGACTAAACCAGGACTGAACCAGGACTAAACCAGGACTAAACCAGGACTGAACCAGGACTAAACCAGGACTAAACCAGGACTGAACCAGGACTAAACCAGGACTAAACCAGATCTAAACCAGGACTAAACCAGGACTAAACCAGGTCTAAACCAGGACTAAACCAGGACTAAACCAGGACTGAACCAGGACTAAACCAGGACTAAACCAGGACTGAACCAGGACTAAACCAGGACTAAACCAGGACTAAACCAGGACTGAACCAGGACTAAACCAGGACTAAACCAGGACTGAACCAGGACTAAACCAGGACTAAACCAGGACTAAACCAGGACTAAACCAGGACTAAACCAGGTCTAAACCAGGTCTAAACCAGGACTGAACCAGGACTGAACCAGGACTGAACCAGGACTAAACCAGGACTAAACCAGGACTAAACCAGGACTAAACCAGGTCTAAACCAGGACTAAACCAGATCTAAACCAGGACTAAACCAGGACTAAACCAGGACTAAACCAGGACTGAACCAGGACTAAACCAGGACTGAACCAGGACTAAACCAGGTCTAAACCAGGACTAAACCAGGACTAAACCAGGTCTAAACCAGGACTAAACCAGATCTAAACCAGGACTAAACCAGGACTGAACCAGGACTAAACCAGGACTAAACCAGGTCTAAACCAGGACTAAACCAGATCTAAACCAGGACTAAACCAGGACTGAACCAGGACTGAACCAGGTCTAAACCAGGTCTAAACCAGGTCTAAACCAGGACTAAATCCCTCAGTGAATTTTCCTCTTGGGACATTTTTGTTGTGTTTTTGGTCTAAAATTATCTCTGGTTAAAACAGAAGCAGGAAACTGTGAAATTACAGGAACACACACACTATATACACACTATACACACACTATACACACACTATACACACACTATACACACACTATACACACACTATACACACACTATACACACACTATACACACACTATACACACACTATACACACAATATACACACACTATACACACACTATACACACACTATACACACACTATACACACACTATACACACACTATACACACACTATACACACACTATACACACACTATACACACTATACACACACTACACACACTACACACACTACACACACTATACACACACTATACACTATACAATAATAATTATACACACACTATACACACACACTATACACACACTATACACACACACTATACACACACTATACACACACACTATACACACACTATACACACACTATACACACACTATACACACACTATACACACACACTATACACACACTATACACACACACTATACACACACTATACACACACTATACACACACTATACACACACTATACACACACTATATACACACACTATACACACACTATACACACACTATACACACACTATACACACACACTATACACACTATACACACACTATACACACACTATACACACACTATACACACACACTACACACACTATACACACTATACACACACACTATACACACACTATACACACACTATACACACACTATACACACTACACACACACTATACACACTATACACACACACTATACACACACTATACACACACACTATACACACACACTATACACACTATACACACACTATACACACACTACACACACTACACACACTACACACACACTATACACACTATACACACACACTATACACACACTATACACACACTATACACACACTATACACACACACTATACACACACTATACACACACACTATACACACACTATACACACACACTACACACACTATACACACACACTATACACACACTATACACACACACTATACACACTATACACACACTATACACACACTACACACACTACACACACTACACACACACTATACACACTATACACACACACACTATACACACACTATACACACACACTATACACACACTATACACACACACTATACACACACTATACACACACACTATACACACACTATACACACACACTACACACACTATACACACACACACGGGGTGGGGGGGGGTTATTAAATCTTTATTTACCCCGGAAAGTCCCTCTGAGATACAAAGTCACACAGAGAGAGACCAGTGTCCCAGTGGAGGAAACACACACACACACACACACACTATACACACACACAGACACACACACTATATACAGACACACACACACACACTATACACACAAACACACACACACACTATACACAGACACACACACACACACTATACACACAAACACACACACACACTATACACAGACACACACACTATACACACAAACACACACACAGACACACTATACACACACACAGACACACATACACACACTATACACACACAAGGACATACAGACAAGGACACACACAAAGTGTTTTTTTGGACACTCGTTCTTCACTCTGAGGTCAGATCCTGTCGTAGCCGCAGTCGCCGTGGGGCAGGACGGGAGTGAAAGTCTGGAGCCCGACTGGACTAAAGCAGGAGAAGAATATTTACCTCAATAACACTCGAAAAGTGATTTCAGAAGTGAACAGAGTGATTTCAGAAGTGAACAGTGTGAATTCAGAAGTGAATAGAGTGATTTCAGAAGTGAACAGTGTGATTTCAGAAGTGAATAGAGTGATTTCAGAAGTGAACTGTGATTTCAGAAGTGAACAGAGTGATTTCAGAAGTGAACAGTGTGATTTCAGAAGTGAATAGAGTGATTTCAGAAGTGAACAGAGTGATTTCAGAAGTGAACAGTGTGAATTCAGAAGTGAATAGAGTGATTTCAGAAGTGAATAGAGTGATTTCAGAAGTGAATAGAGTGATTTCAGAAGTGAACTGTGATTTCAGAAGTGAATAGAGTGATTTTAGAAGTGAACTGTGATTTCAGAAGTGAATAGAGTGATTTCAGAAGTGAACTGTGATTTCAGAAGTGAACAGAGTGATTTCAGAAGTGAACAGTGTGAATTCAGAAGTGAATAGAGTGATTTCAGAAGTGAATAGAGTGATTTCAGAAGTGAATAGAGTGATTTCAGAAGTGAACAGTGTGATTTCAGAAGTGAATAGAGTGATTTCAGAAGTGAACTGTGATTTCAGAAGTGAATAGAGTGATTTTAGAAGTGAACTGTGATTTCAGAAGTGAATAGAGTGATTTCAGAAGTGAACTGTGATTTCAGAAGTGAACAGTGTGATTTCAAAAGTGAACAGTGTGAATTCAGAAGTGAACAGAGTAATTTCAGAAGTGAACAGTGTGATTTCAGAAGTGAACAGTGTGATTTCAGAAGTGAACTGTGATTTCAGAAGTGAACAGCGTGATTTCAGAAGTGAACAGAGTGATTTCAGAAGTGAACAGTGTGATTTCAGAAGTGAACAGTGTGATTTCAGAAGTGAACAGTGTGATTTCAGAAGTGAATAGAGTGATTTCAGAAGTGAACAGTGTGATTTCAGAAGTGAACAGTGTGATTTCAGAAGTGAACAGTGTGATTTCAGAAGTGAACAGTGTGATTTCAGAAGTGAATAGAGTGATTTCAGAAGTGAACTGTGATTTCAGAAGTGAACTGTGATTTCAGAAGTGAATAGAGTGATTTCAGAAGTGAACAGAGTGATTTCAGAAGTGAACAGTGTGATTTCAGAAGTGAACAGTGTGATTTCAGAAGTGAACAGTGTGATTTCAGAAGTGAATAGAGTGATTTCAGAAGTGAACAGTGTGATTTCAGAAGTGAACAGTGTGATTTCAGAAGTGAACAGTGTGATTTCAGAAGTGAATAGAGTGATTTCAGAAGTGAACTGTGATTTCAGAAGTGAACTGTGATTTCAGAAGTGAACAGTGTGATTTCAAAAGTGAACAGTGTGAATTCAGAAGTGAACAGAGTGATTTCAGAAGTGAACAGTGTGATTTCAGAAGTGAACAGTGTGATTTCAGAAGTGAAGAGTGTGATTTCAGAAGTGAAGAGTGTGATTTCAGAAGTGAAGAGTGTGATTTCAGAAGTGAAGAGTGTGATTTCAGAAGTGAACAGAGTGATTTCAGAAGTGAACAGTGTGATTTCAGAAGTGAACTGTGATTTCAGAAGTGAACAGTGTGATTTCAGAAGTGAACAGTGTGATTTCAGAAGTGAACAGTGTGATTTCAGAAGTGAATAGAGTGATTTCAGAAGTGAACAGTGTGATTTCAGAAGTGAACAGAGTGATTTCAGAAGTGAACAGTGTGATTTCAGAAGTGAACAGTGTGATTTCAGAAGTGAACAGTGTGATTTCAGAATTGAACAGTGTGATTTCAGAAGTGAATAGAGTGATTTCAGAAGTGAACTGTGATTTCAGAAGTGAATAGAGTGATTTCAGAAGTGAACTGTGATTTCAGAAGTGAATAGAGTGATTTCAGAAGTGAACTGTGATTTCAGAAGTGAACAGTGTGATTTCAAAAGTGAACAGTGTGAATTCAGAAGTGAACAGAGTGATTTCAGAAGTGAACAGTGTGATTTCAGAAGTGAACAGTGTGATTTCAGAAGTGAACTGTGATTTCAGAAGTGAACAGTGTGATTTCAGAAGTGAACAGTGTGATTTCAGAAGTGAACAGTGTGATTTCAGAAGTGAACAGAGTGATTTCAGAAGTGAACAGTGTGATTTCAGAAGTGAACAGTGTGATTTCAGAAGTGAACAGAGTGATTTCAGAAGTGAACAGTGTGATTTCAGAAGAGAACAGTGTGATTTCAGAAGAGAACAGTGTGATTTCAGAAGTGAACCGTGTGATTTCAGAAGTGAACTGTGATTTCAGAAGTGAAGAGTGTGATTTCAGAAGTGAACAGTGTGATTTCAGAAGTGAACAGTGTGATTTCAGAAGTGAACAGAGTGATTTCAGAAGTGAACAGTGTGATTTCAGAAGTGAACAGTGTGATTTCAGAAGTGAACAGTGTGATCTTTGTGTGTTCAGAGAAGAAGAGTCGATGTTAAACTGAGAGATGAACGTGAAGGATCCGTCTTCACGAACTCCAGGTCCTGCCCCGAGTCCGGCCCAGGTCCAGACCCACCTCAGAGACGTGACCAGATCAGACTTTGCCAAAAAGGTTTGAGCGCAGATTTACGGAAGAACTCCTCCCACCTCCAACCGTCTAATCCCCCTGCCCCACTGAGAGATTAATGAGAACCCCAGGACTGAACCGGGACTAAACCAGGACTAAACCAGGACTGAACCAGGACTAAACCAGGACTGAACCAGGACTGAACCAGGACTAAACCAGGACTAAACCAGGACTAAACCAGGACTGAACCAGGGCTAAACCAGGACTGAACCGGGACTGAACCAGGACTAAACCAGGACTGAACCGGGACTGAACCGGGACTGAACCGGGACTAAACCAGGACTAAACCAGGACTGAACCAGGACTAAACCAGGACTGAACCAGGACTAAACCAGGACTGAACCAGGGCTAAACCAGGACTGAACCGGGATTGAACCGGGACTGAATCGGGACTAAACCAGGACTAAACCAGGACTGAACCAGGACTAAACCAGGACTGAACCAGGACTAAACCAGGACTAAACCGGGACTAAACCAGGACTGAACCGGGACTAAACCAGGACTAAACCAGGACTGAACCGGGACTAAACCAGGACTAAACCGGGACTGAACCAGGACTGAACCAGGACTGAACCAGGACTAAATCAGGACTAAACCGGGACTGAACCGGGACTGAACCGGGACTAAACCAGGACTGAACCAGGACTAAACCAGGACTGAACCAGGACTGAACCAGGACTGAACCAGGACTACGATGTAACGACACACTGAGGTCTCTCCTCTCTCAGTCCCTGATCAGACTCGGGTTCAGACTTGGAGCCGTTTCCTGTTTGAAAAGAACAAACAGGAAGTGGATCCGGATGGTGAGGAGATGAGACTGAAGAGTTTGGGGTCAGAGGTCACGCACAAACACAGACGAACCGATCGCTGTGTCGTCTTTTCTGAAGCTCGTCGTCGGCGCTTTGCTTCTCTGCGGGAAACTCCACACAAACTCTGGAGACACGAGGAAAAGCGGCACTGGAGGAGACGAGCCGGAGCCGAGAGTCTGAGGAAGAGTTTGATCCGGAAATCACCAGAGAATCTAAAAGAATCACATTCAGATTTGATTCCACTCATGATTCTTCACACTCATGTCACACAATTACACAAGTGTGTGACCACAGACCTCACAGACTCGGGTCACAGACTCGAGTCACAGACTCGGGTCACAGACTCGGTCACAGACTCGGGTCACAGACTCGGGTCACAGACTCGGGTCACAGACTCAGGTCACAGACTCGGGTCACAGACTCGGGTCACAGACTCGGGTCACAGACTCGGGTCACAGACTCGAGTCACAGACTCGGGTCACAGACTCGGTCACAGACTCGGGTCACAGACTCGGTCACAGACTCGGGTCACAGACTCGGGTCACAGACTCGGGTCACAGACTCGGTCACAGACTCGGGTCACAGACTCGGGTCACAGACTCGGGTCACAGACTCGGACACAGACTCGGGTCACAGACTCGGGTCACAGACTCGGTCACAGACTCGGGTCACAGACTCGGGTCACAGACTCGGTCACAGACTCGGGTCACAGACTCGGGTCACAGACTCGGGTCACAGACTCGGTCACAGACTCGGGTCACAGACTCGGGTCACAGACTCGGACACAGACTCGGGTCACAGACTCGGGTCACAGACTCGATCACAGACTCGGTCACAGACTCGGGTCACAGACTCGGGTCACAGACTCGGTCACAGACTCGGGTCACAGACTCGGTCACAGACTCGGTCACAGACTCGGGTCACAGACTCGGGTCACAGACTCGGTCACAGACTCGGGTCACAGACTCGGATCACAGACTCGGGTCACAGACTCGGTCACAGACTCGGGTCACAGACTCGGGTCACAGACTCGGACACAGACTCGGGTCACAGACTCAGACACAGACTCGGGTCACAGACTCGGGTCACAGACTCGGGTCACAGACTCGGACACAGACTCGGGTCACAGACTCGGGTCACAGACTCGGGTCACAGACTCGGGTCACAGACTCAGGTCACAGACTCAATCACAGACTCGGACACAGACTCGGGTCACAGACTCGGGTCACAGACTCGGTCACAAACTCGGGTCACTGACTGTGTTCTATAGAAGTCTGTCCTTTCATGGTGAGGGGAGGTGTGGAGGGGGCGTGGTCTGTCTTTTTATGGTGAGGGGAGGTGTGGAGGGGGCGTGGTCTGTTTTTTATGGTGAGGGGAGGTTGGAGAGGGCGTGGTCTGTTTTTTATGGTGAGGGGAGGTGTGGAGGGGGCGTGGTCTGTTTTTTATGGTGAAGGGAGGTGTGGAGGGGGCGTGGTCTGTTTTTTATGGTGAGGGGAGGTGTGGAGGGGGCGTGGTCTGTCTTTTTATGGCGAGGTGGAGGTGTGGAGGGGGCGTGGCTACAGGTGGAGTCCTTTATAAATGAGGCTCCAGGTGTTTGTGATGAGGAAATGACATCAGAGCAGAGGATTATGGGACATGGAGTCTCAGTGTAAACTCCATCAGAGCAGAGGATTATGGGACATGGAGTCTCAGGATAAACTACATCAGAGCAGAGGATTATGGGACATGGAGTCTCAGTGTAAACTACATCAGAGCAGAGGATTATGGGACATGGAGTCTCAGTGTAAACTACATCAGAGCAGAGGATTATGGGACATGGAGTCTCAGGATAAACTACATTAGAGCAGAGGATTCTGGGTCATTTTAAAGGACAAAATTGTTCTGGAACAAAAGTAATTATTCACCAAAATCTCCATTAAAATCACATGATTAAAAAAGCCGCCAAAAGCTCATTCGTCACACGGCTCTGAGCCTCTCCTCCTCCTCCTCCTCCTCCTCTTCTCTCTGTTTCTGTCGTGCACATTTCTCTCTCTGTGTTTGTCTCTTAATGTGGCGGGACAGGGAAGGAGGAGGGAAGGAACGAGGGAGGGAGGGAGGGAAGGAGGGAGGGAGGGAAGGAGGGAAGGAGGGAGGGAAGGAGGGAAGGAGGGAAGAAGGGAAGGAGGGAAGAAGGGAAGGAGGGAAGGAGGGAAGAAGGGAAGGAGGGAAGAAGGGAAGGAGGGAAGAAGGGAAGGAGGGAAGGAGGGAAGGAGGGAAGAAGGGAAGGAGGGAAGGAGGGAAGAAGGGAAGGAGGGAAGGAGGGAAGGAGGGAAGAAGGGAAGGAGGGAAGAAGGGACGGAGGGACGGAGGGAAGGTGGGAAGGAGGGAAGGAGGGAAGGAGGAAGGAGGGAGGGAGGGAGGGAAGGAGGGAGGGAAGGAGGGAGGGAGGAGGGAGGGAAGGAGGGAGGAGGGAGGAGAGGGAGGCAAGGAGGGAGGGAGAGAAGGAGGGAGGGAGGGAGGGAGGGAGAGGAGGAGGGAAGGAGGGAGGGAGGGAAGGAGGGAGGGAGAGAAGGAGGGAGGGAGGGAGGGAGGGAGAGGAGAGACAGAGGGAAGGAGGGAGGGAGAGGAGGGAGGGAGAGGGGGGGGAGGAGGGAGAGGATGGAGGGAGGGAGAGGAGAGATGGAGGGAAGGAAGGAGGAGGGAGGGAGGGAGGGAGGGAGGGAAGGAGAGAGAGAGGGAGGGAGGGAGGGAAGAAGAGAGAGAGGGAGGGAGGGAGGGAGGGAATGAGAGAGGGAGGGAGTGAGGGAGGGAAGGAGGGAAGGAGGGAGGGAGGGTGGGAGAGAGGGAAGGACGGAGGGAAAGAGGGAGGGAAGAAGGGAAGGAGGGAAGGAGGGAAGAAGGGAAGGAGGGAAGGAGGGAAGGAGGGAAGGAGGGAAGGAGGGAAGAAGGGAAGGAGGGAAGGAGGGAAGGAGGGAAGAAGGGAAGGAGGGAAGAAGGGAAGGAGGGAAGAAGGGAAGGAGGGAAGGAGGGAAGGAGGGAGGGAGGAAGGAGGGAAGGAGAGAGGGAGGGAAGGAGAGAGGGAGGGAAGGAGGGAGGGAAGGAGGGAAGGAGAGAGGGAGGGAAGGAGAGAGGGAGGGAAGGAGGGAAGGAGCGAGGGAGGGAAGGAGAGAGGGAGGGAAGGAGGGAAGGAGGGAGGGAGGGAAGGAGAGAGAGAGGGAGGGAGGGAGGGAAGAAGAGAGAGAGGGAGGGAGGGAGGGAGGGAATGAGAGAGGGAGGGAGGGAGGGAAGAAGAGAGAGAGGGAGGGAAGGAGAGAGGGAGGGAAGGAGGGAGGGAGGGAGGGAGGGAAGGAGGGAAGGAGGGAGGGAGGGAGGGAGGAGGGAGGGAGGGAGGGAAGGAGGGAGGGAGGGAAGGAGAGGAGGGAGGAGGAGGGAGGGAAGGAGGGAGGGAGGGAGGAAGGAGAGAGGGAAGGAGAGAGGGAGGGAGGGAAGGAGGGAGGGAGGGAAGGGAGGGAGGGAGGGAAGGAGGGAAGGAGAGAGGGAGGGAAGGAGGGAGGGAGGAGGAGGAAGGAGGGAAGGGAGGGAGGGAAGGAGGGAGGGAGGGAGGGAGGGAGGGAAGGGAGGGAGGGAGGGAGGGAGGGAAGGAGGGAGGGAGGAGGAGGAGGGAAGGAGGGAGGGAGGGAGGGAGGGAGGGAGGGAGGAGGGAGGGAGGGAGGGAGGGAGGGAAGGAGGGAAGGAGGGAGGGAGGGAGGGAAGGAGGGAGGTGGGGAGGGAGGGAAGGAGGGAGGGAGGGAAGGAGGGAGGGAAGGAGGGAGCGAGGGAGTAAGGGAGGGAGGAGGGAGGGAAGGAGGGAGGGAGGGAGGGAGGGAGGGAGGGAAGGAGGGAGGGAGGGAAGGAGGGAAGGAGGGAGGGAAGGAGGGAGGGAGGGAAGGAGGGAGGGAAGGAGGGAGGGAGGGAGGGACGGAGGGAGGGAGGGAGGGAAGGAGGGAGGGCGGGAGGGAGAGAGGGAGGGACGGAGGGAAGGAGGGAGGGAAGGAGGGAGGGAGGGAAGGAGGGAGGGAAGGAGGGAGGGAGGGAGGGACGGAGGGAAGGAGGGAGGGAAGGAGGGAGGGAGGGAAGGAGAGAGGGAGGGAAGGAGGGAAGGAGGGAGGGAGGGAAGGAGGGAGGGAGGTGTGTTTAATAAAAGGAGAATTATAATGAACTGATCAAACGTGTTGGACTCATGAATCACAGACTAACACAGATCACAGCCACTGCACTTTCTGCCAAAAACCCGACAAACAGAGAGAAAGAGAAAGAGGAGGAGGGAGAGGAGGAGGAGGAGGAGGAGAGGAGGAGGAGAGGAGGAGGAGGGAGACAAATCCACTCTGCCAAATCCACGGACAAATGGACGACAATAGAAAGAAGGAGGGAGGAGGAGGAGGAGAGCCACACTCGTCTGCCAAATACAACACAAAGAACAGAGCCGAGGAGCGAGGGAGCGAGGGAGGAGGAGAGGAGGAGGAGAGGAGGAGGAGGAGGAGAGGAGGAGGAGGAGGAGGAGAGGAGGAGGAGAGGAGAGGAGGAGGAGGAGGAGGAGAGGAGGAGGAGGAGAGGAGAAGAGGAGGAGAGGAGAGGAGGAGCAGAGGAGGAGGAGGAGCAGCTGCTTTTTTCTCTCTGAAGTGAAAGTTTCTCACTATAATTGGAGCTTCAGTGTCTCAGGACCCTGTTGCTGTGAGGAACCGTAGACTCGTATTTGTGTCATTTACACTGAGGCTCCTTCCCTCCTGCTCCTCCTCCTGCTGCTCCTCCAGCTCCTCCGGGACCCTGAGCCGTCCCCAGTCTGTCAGATGCCCTCCCCGTGTGTCAGATGCCCTCCCTCTGTGTCAGATGCCCTCCCTCTGTGTCAGATGCCCTCCCCTGTGTCAGATGCCCTCCCCGTGTGTCAGATGCCCTCCCCGTGTGTCAGATGCCCTCCCCGTGTGTCAGATGCCCTCCCTCTGTGTCAGATGCCCTCCCTCTGTCAGATGCCCTCCCCGTGTGTCAGATGCCCTCCCTCTGTGTCAGATGGCCCTCCCTGTGTCAGATGCCCTCCCATGTGTCAGATGCCCGCCCTCATGTGTCAGTTGCCCTCTGTGTCAGCTGCCCGCCCCTGTGTCAGATGCCCTCCCCGTGTGTCAGATGCCCTCCCCGTGTGTCAGATGCCCTCCCCGTGTGTCAGATGCCCTCCCCGTGTGTCAGATGCCCTCCCTCTGTGTCAGATGCCCTCCCTCTGTCAGATGCCCTCCCCGTGTGTCAGATGCCCTCCCTCTGTGTCAGATGCCCTCCCCGTGTGTCAGATGCCCTCCCCGTGTGTCAGATGCCCTCCCTCTGTCAGATGCCCTCCCCGTGTGTCAGATGCCCTCCCTCTGTGTCAGATGCCCTCCCCGTGTGTCAGATGCCCTCCCTCTGTGTCAGATGCCCTCCCTGTGTGTCAGATGCCCTCCCGTGTGTCAGATGCCCTCCCCGTGTGTGATCTGTGATATTTACTCGACCTTTACACCGCTCTCTAATGACCTCCACCTCTCTGCCATCATCCCTCCAGCCTCTCCTCTTCTCTCTCTCCTCTCTCTTTCCCCTCCTTCCCCCCCCCTCTCTTGGTCCTGGTTTAGACCTGGTTTAGACCTGGTTTAGACCTGGTTTAGACCTGGTTTAGTCCTGGTTTAGTCCTGGCTTAGGGTTCTTTCTCCAGACGTTCCATGTTCTCAGAAATTCTTCTTTGGTTTTCGTTGGTGTGAAGCTTCAGTCGGATCTGTGCTGAATCAAACGGACTGAGACCCCAAACACAGGAGGTCTCGATCCACTCGACTCTGCACCAAACGCCAAACTCTGGTGCGGTTCCTCTGGGGGGAACCAAACTCAGGTCCAAACCAGAGACAGAAGGTCCAAACCGACTGTTCCAGACGCATCATGGGAGGAGACTTCGACCTCGTGGGTTTTTGGGATGATCTCCGTATCAGTCACTCGACCACATCCATGAAACCAGCGTCTCCTCTGCCTGAAACCACCCGCAACGATTTTCCAGTGGGATATTTTTCCACAGCGGTCGACACAGAGAAAGAGAAACAGAGGTAAGAGCGAGAACCAACGCACCAACGATCAGAGCGAGAACCAACGCGCCAACGATCAGAGCGAGAACCAACGCACCAACGATCAGAGCGAGAACCAACGCGCCAACGATCAGAGCGAGAACCAACGCGCCAACGATCAGAGCGAGAACCAACGCACCAACGATCAGAGCGAGAACCAACGCACCAACGATCAGAGCGAGAACCAACGCACCAACGATCAGAGCAAGAACCAACGCACCAACGATCAGAGGCGAGAACCAACGCACCAACGATCAGAGGCGAGAACCAACGCACCAACGATCAGAGCGAGAACCAACGCACCAACGATCAGAGCGAGAACCAACGCACCAACGATCAGAGCGAGAACCAACGCACCAACGATCAGAGCGAGAACCAACGCACCAACGATCAGAGCGAGAACCAACGCACCAACGATCAGAGCGAGAACCAACGCACCAACGATCAGAGGCGAGAACCAACGCACCAACGATCAGAGGCGAGAACCAACGCACCAACGATCAGAGCGAGAACCAACGCACCAACGATCAGAGCGAGAACCAACGCACCAACGATCAGAGCGAGAACCAACGCACCAACGATCAGAGCGAGAACCAACGCACCAACGATCAGAGCGAGAAACAACGCGCCAACGATCAGAGCGAGAACCAACGCACCAACAATCAGAGCGAGAAACAACGCACCAAGGATCATAGCGAGAACCAACGCACCAACGATCAGAGCGAGAACCAACGCACCAACGATCAGAGCGAGAACCAACGCACCAACGATCAGAGCGAGAACCAACGCACCAACGATCAGAGCGAGAACCAACGCACCAACGATCAGAGCGAGAAACAACGCACCAATGATCATAGCGAGAACCAACGCACCAACGATCAGAGCGAGAACCAACGCACCAACGATCAGAGCGAGAACCAACCCACCAACAATCAGAGCGAGAAACAACGCTCCAACGATCAGAGCGAGAAACAACGCACCAACGATCAGAGCGAGAACCAACGCACCAACGATCAGAGCGAGAACCAACGCACCAACGATCAGAGCGAGAACCAACGCACCAACGATCAGAGCGAGAACCAACCCACCAACAATCAGAGCGAGAAACAACGCGCCAACGATCAGAGCGAGAAACAACGCGCCAACGATCAGAGCGAGAAACAACGCGCCGACGATCAGAGCGAGAAACAACGCGCCAACGATCAGAGCGAGAAACAACGCGCCAACGATCAGAGCGAGAAACAACGCGCCAACGATCAGAGCGAGAAACAACGCGCCGACGATCAGAGCGAGAAACAACGCGCCGACGATCAGAGCGAGAAACAACGCGCCGACGATCAGAGCGAGAAACAACGCACCAACGATCAGAGCGAGAACCAACGCACCAACGATCAGAGCGAGAACCAACGCACCAACGATCAGAGCGAGAACCAACGCACCAACGATCAGAGCGAGAACCAACGCACCAACGATCAGAGCGAGAACCAACGCACCAACGATCAGAGCGAGAACCAACACACCAACGATCAGAGCGAGAACCAACCCACCAACAATCAGAGCGAGAAACAACGCTCCAACGATCAGAGCGAGAAACAACGCGCCAACGATCAGAGTGAGAAACAACGCGCCGACGATCAGAGCGAGAAACAACGCGCCGACGATCAGAGCGAGAAACAACGCGCCAACGATCAGAGCGAGAAACAACGCGCCAACGATCAGAGCGAGAAACAACGCGCCAACGATCAGAGCGAGAACCAACGCGCCAACGATCAGAGCGAGAAACAACGCACCAACGATCAGAGCGAGAAACAACGCGCCAACGATCAGAACGAGAAACAACGCGCCAACGATCAGAGCGAGAAACAACGCGCCAACGATCAGAGCGAGAAACAACGCACCAACGATCAGAGCGAGAAACAACGCACCAACGATCAGAGCGAGAACCAACGCACCAACGATCAGAGCGAGAACCAACGCACCAACGATCAGAGCGAGAACCAACGCACCAACGATCAGAGCGAGAAACAACACACCAACGAGTCGCTCCAGACTCAAAACTGGAGCTGATTTCTACCAGAAGATAAACTCGTCTGTTCTGGGTGTTTTCAATGTCTCATTGGCTCATGACCCCAAAAAAGATTTTTACTTCTGGATTTACTTACTGATTTTTGGCCCAACATGACGTCAGAAACACAGTTCTGACCAATCAGAGCGAGGAGAACTCTGACAAAGATCACTTTTAGGAGCTTTGACCATTTAAAAAGTGGGTCTGGGCGGGTCCAGGTCTGGGCGGGTCCAGGTCTGGGTGGGTCTGGGCGGGTCCAGGTCTGGGTGGGTCTGGGCAGGTCCAGGTCTGGGCGGGTCTGGGCGGGTCCAGGTCTGGGCGGGTCTGGGCGGGTCCAGGTCTGGGCGGGTCTGGGTGGGTCCAGGTCTGGGCGGGTCCAGGTCTGGGCGGGTCTGGGTGGGTCCAGGTCTGGGCGGGTCCAGGTCTGGGCGGGTCTGGGTGGGTCCAGGTCTGGGCGGGTGCCTGGAGCAGAACAAATAATCAGACGAACGATGTGAAAACCTCAGATCAGTTTAGAGATTTAAAATGTCCCAGAATCCTCAGGGGTCAGGGGTCAGGGGTCAGGGGTCAGGGGTCAGAACACCAGAGCACTAAAGCCTCACCACGTTCCACAGACTCTGACACGTTGGAGCAGATTCCGGAGGTCGGCTCATTTACATATATGCAAATGAGCCGGTGTGGAGATGTGATTAGGAGAGTTAATTAAAGATGCGCACGAGAGGAGAGGGGCATGCACGTTAAAGTGGGTGTGCACGCAAGAAGGAGAGGAGCGTGCGCGTGAGGAGAGTGTGCACGTGCGGAGTGTGCACGTGCGGAGCGTGCACGTGAGGAGGAGTGTGCACGTGAGGTGGAACGTGCACGTGAGGAGGAGTGTGCATGTGATGGGGCGTGCATGTGAGGAGAAGCATGCATGTGAGGAGGAGCATGCACGTGAAGAGAAGGGTGCACGTGAGAATGAGCGTGCACGTGATGAAGAGCGTGCACGTGATGAGGAGCATGCACGTGGGGAGTGTGCATGTGATGGGGCGTGCACGTGAGGAGGAGCGTGCACGTGAGGAGGAGCGTGCACGTGAGGAGGAGCGTGCACGTGAGGAGGAGCGTGCACGTGAGGAGGAGCGTGCACGTTGGTGTGAATAAAACCGTGAAAAGAGCCTCAGTTTGTGTGTCCTCGAGTCCGGACCTCAGGGACTTTATTTTGATTTATGGTGATTCCCAAACACAGATTTCTGTATTTTGGTGAACCAAACGACAGTTTCTGCTGCTCTTTACTGTTGGCGGGATCAGATTAGTCAAAAACTGTGATAATCCTGGTTTAGTCCTGGTTTAGCTTTAGTTTAGTCCTGGTTTAGATCAGACTGGTCATAAACACACTGGGGACACTGGGACATTTCTTGTATAAAACTGGTTAAAATCTCTGGTTTTGTATAAATCTGCAGGGACAGGGTCTGGACTGGGACTGTCCCGGGAAAACTGGGACTGTCCCGGGGAAACTGGGACTGTCCCGGGGAAACTGGGACTGTCCCGGGGAAACTGGGACTGTCCCGGGGAAACTGGGACTGTCCCGGGGAAACTGGGACTGTCCCGGGGAAACTGGGACTGTCCCGGGGAAACTGGGACTGTCCCGGGGAAACTGGGACTGTCCTGGGGAAACTGGGACGTCTGGACTCTGTATTTCTTTGAGCGGGAACAGTCAGTCCGCTCCGGGTCTTCAGCACGTCCACAGAACAGGAGCTACAGGAAGTGCCCTCTGAGCAGACAGGAAGTGAGTCCAATGAATGAGCCCCGGAGGCCGTAAAGCTGTCCACACACACACACACACACACACACACACACACACACACACACACACACACACACACACACACACACACACACACACACACACACACACACACACACACACACACACACACTCTCACCAATCAGACGCCTCCGTTCCCCAAGGTCCCTCCCTTTAGCGTTTGATTGACAGCTCGAGCGTTTGGTTGAGTGACATTTACTTTTACCCAACAAAAGCGCGACTTTAACAGGACTTAACGAGTGGATCGAGTCATTTGATAAAACCCTAAACTCTCGGTGCAGCCTGACAGTTTGTGTCGGCTCATTTGTTCTGTTAGTCTTAAAAGGCTCATTTACAGTTCGGTTTAATTATTTTAATAAACTTTTGAAGAGCCAAATGTCCAGTTTTTCCAGTGAGTAAAATAAATAAACTGACGGTGACGGATTTAACTGTAGCCGTCACATCTGTGTTCAGATGAAAAAACAAACCACAGAACTCCTGCGGTCAGAGCAGAACGGAGCCGAACGGAGCCGAGGACGTTCCGCTCTCAGGGGGGCGGGACATTCAAAAAGCTCAGTCTTGATTGGCTCTGGTTTCTGCTGAGATCCTGGCGTTCCTGGAGCGGAACGCTGTGGGAACGTTACACTCGGAACACTTCAGCCTGAGCTCTCACACCTACTCCCCTGTTCCTGCTTCCTCCTCCCCTCCTGGAGCAGGTGTTCCACATGTTCCAGGTATTCCAGGTGTTCCAGGTGTTCCACATGTTCCAGGTGTTCCAGGTGTTCCACATGTTCCAGGTGTTCCAGGTGTTCCACATGTTCCAGGTGTTCCAGGTGTTCCACATGTTCCAGGTGTTCCAGGTGTTCCACATGTTCCAGGTGTTCCACATGTTCCACATGTTCCAGGTGTTCCACATGTTCCAGGTGTTCCACATGTTCCAGGTGTTCCACATGTTCCACATGTTCCAGGTGTTCCAGGTGTTCCACATGTTCCACATGTTCCAGGTGTTCCACATGTTCCAGGTGTTCCAGGTGTTCCACATGTTCCAGGTGTTCCACATGTTCCACATGTTCCAGGTGTTCCACATGTTCCAGGTGTTCCACATGTTCCAGGTGTTCCAGGTGTTCCACATGTTCCAGGTGTTCCAGGTGTTCCACATGTTCCAGGTGTTCCAGGTGTTCCAGGTGTTCCAGGTGTTCCAGGTGTTCCAGGTGTTCCAAATCCGAGGCCATGGTTCTGGACCGGAAAAAGGTGGATTGCCCTCTCCGGGTGGGTGGGGAGTCTCTGCCTCAAGTGGAGGAGTTCAAGTATCTCGGGGTCTTGTTCACAGTGAGGGGAGGATGGAGCGTGAGATTGACAGGTGGATCGGTGCAGCGTCGGCAGTGATGCGGTCGCTGTATCGGACCGTTGTGGTGAAGAGGAGCTGAGCCGAAAGGCGAAGCTCTCGATTTACCTCAGTCACGTTCCTCCCCTCACCTGTGGTCATGAGCTCTGGGTAACGACCGAAAGAACGAGATCGCGGATACAAGCGGCCGAAATGAGTTTCCTCCGCAGAGTGGCCGGGCGCTCCCTTAGAGACAGGGGGAGGAGCTCGGTCACACGGGAGGAGCTCGGAGTAGAGTCGCTGCTCCTCCACATGGAGAGGAGCAGCTGAGGGGAGGGCATCTGGTCCGGATGCCTCCTGGACGCCTCCCTCGGGAGGTGTTCATGTCCCACCGGGAGGAGGCCCCGGGGAAGACCCAGGACACTGGAGGGACTATGTCCCTGGGCCTGGGAACCTCAGGGTCCAGGAGGAGCTGGAGGAAGTGTCTGGGGAGAGGGAAGCTTGGGAGCCCCTGCTTAGACTGAGGCCCCCGAGACCCGGCCCCGGATAAGAGGAAGGAGGTGGATGGATGGCATACGGACATATAGACATTTTTTAATTTTTTTCAATTAATTTTTTTTTTTTTTGATGAATTAATTTGTTTTTGTTTGTAAAGTGAAGCCTGTTCTGTTTCCTGCTCTGTGTCTCAGCTCTTTGAGCCGTTTCTTCCGTAGACAGAAGAGATCAGAGGAAGGGTCTGTTTCCTCGTCTCACTCAGATCTGAGTCGTGTTTGTTTCATGTTTGTCTCTTTATTATTCGTCTGTTTCATCTGCAAAGCTCCAGACGCTCTGCTCCACCCTGTGATGTCATCAGGTGAACAGCTCCTTTTCCCTTTAGTTCAGTAGAGGCGACTCCAGGACTGAAATGATCCAGGTGATTCTAGTGAAGGTGTGTGGAGTTTAAAAACACAGTGGAGCACTTCCTGTATCACCACATGATGACATCACCAGGTGGAGCAGCGTGTTTTCAGCGTAAATGTGCAGTTTGTGTGTGAAACGTGTGAATGAACCAGACTCCAGGTCGGTGACATTAGAGCAGAGGATTATGGGAGAACTCAGACTCGTCCATGTTTCAGGCTCGTCGTGGCTCGTTTGTGTTTTTAATGAGATTTTTAATTAACTCATTTGCATAAACGTTAATGTAAGCGCAGAGAGTCTGAATATTTATCTGGTGTTTGGGGCCTCTGGGCCCAGACACTGAATCATTTTAGGGACCTGGTTCAGTCCTGGTTCAGTCCTGGATCAGTCCTGGTTTAGTCCTGGTTTAGTCCTGGATCAGTCCTGGTTTAGTCCTGGTTTAGACCTGGTTTAGACCTGGTTTAGTCCTGGATCAGTCCTGGATCAGTCCTGGTTTAGTCCTGGTTTAGTCCTGGTTCAGTCCTGGTTTAGACCTGGTTTAGTCCTGGATCAGTCCTGGATCAGTCCTGGTTTATTCCTGGTTTAGTCCTGGTTTAGTCCTGGTTTAGATCTGGTATAGACCTGGTTTAGTCCTGGTCTAGTCCTGATTTAGTCCTGGTTCAGACCTGGTTTAGTCCTGGTTTAGACGTTAGAATTAAATTTAGCAAAACCTCATTTTCATCTGTTTATTTTCTCTCTGTTTCGCGGCGTCTCTTTTCCTCTAAAATGTGTTTTTCTTTCCGTTGGTTTTGGTTTCAGTCTTTTCTCCGGGTGAGTTCTCGTGTCCTGATTATTCTGTTTAAAAACGCTCAAACTCATCAAATATTTACGACAAATCACCGCGTTCCTGTCGCGTGTTTGGCTGAACATCAGTGACATCATCAGATCCCGTCCTCCCGTCCCAAATATTCTGTTTGTTTATGCACCGCTTTAATTAGACCTGGTTTAGTCCTGGTTTAGTCCTGGTTTAGTCCTGGTTTAGTCCTGGTTTAGTCCTGGTTTAGTCCTGGTTCAGTCCTGGTTTAGCCTCCTGAGACCCGAGCTTTTGTCTGGTGTGCATTTTTAAGTACCTAAAGACCTAATAAGTATGATAATTAAATTTCGTTTTAATACAGGAAGTAGTTTTTGGAAAAAAATGATGGGTCGATCTTACGGTATGACACAAATAGACACAATCGGTTAAAAAAATGTAAGAAAAACATTCAAATGCACAAATAAAATGCAGTCAGCTGTTTATTTCAAGACGTAAATGTGCCAAATGTGACGTAGGTCAACTGTGAGCGGGTTGGGTTCAGTGAGGTTAAAAACACAAAGGTGTGAAAATGTGGTGCACAGTTTTAATTTTTTCTGGTTTTCAATCAGTACAAAAAAGCTGAGATGCAAAAAGTGCAAAAAGTACAAAATAGGGACAGGAGGCAGTTTCCCTCCAGCAGCAGAAGCGTCCAGCGATTTACAATGGTGAACTTATGTAAATATTCCCAAGTTTACCTCACAACAAAAACAATCAAGAACATGACACAGTCCCACTGTCCTCAGACATAACACAGTCCCACTGTCCTCAGACATAACACAGTCCCACTGTCCTCAGACATAACACAGTCCCACTGTCCTCAGACATAACACAGTCCCACTGTCCTCAGACATAACACAGTCCCAATGTCCTCAGACATAACACAGTCCCACTGTCCTCAGACATAACACAGTCCCACTGTCCTCAGACATAACACAGTCCCAATGTCCTCAGACATAAAACAGTCCCAATGTCCTCAGACATAACACAGTCCCACTGTCCTCAGACATAACACAGTCCCACTGTCCTCAGACATAAAACAGTCCCAATGTCCTCAGACATAACACAGTCCCACTGTCCTCAGACATAACACAGTCCCAATGTCCTCAGACATAACACAGTCCCACTGTCCTCAGACATAACACAGTCCCACTGTCCTCAGACATAACACAGTCCCACTGTCCTCAGACATAACACAGTCCCACTGTCCTCAGACATAACACAGTCCCAATGTCCTCAGACATAACACAGTCCCACTGTCCTCAGACATAACACAGTCCCACTGTCCTCAGACATAACACAGTCCCAATGTCCTCAGACATAACACAGTCCCACTGTCCTCAGATGACATAACACAGTCCCACTGTCCTCAGACATAACACAGTCCCAATGTCCTCAGACATAACATAGTCCCAATGTCCTCAGACATAAAACAGTCCCAATGTCCTCAGACATAACACAGTCCCACTGTCCTCAGACATAACACAGTCCCAATGTCCTCAGACATAACACAGTCCCACTGTCCTCAGACATAACACAGTCCCACTGTCCTCAGACATAACATAGTCCCAATGTCCTCAGACATAACACAGTCCCACTGTCCTCAGACATAACACAGTCCCAATGTCCTCAGACATAAAACAGTCCCAATGTCCTCAGACATAACACAGTCCCACTGTCCTCAGACATAACACAGTCCCACTGTCCTCAGACATAACACAGTGCCACTGTCCTCAGACATAACACAGTCCCACTGTCCTCAGACATAACACAGTCCCACTGTCCTCAGACATAACACAGTCCCACTGTCCTCAGACGACATAACACAGTCCCACTGTCCTCAGACATAACACAGTCCCACTGTCCTCAGACATAACACAGTCCCACTGTCCTCAGACATAACACAGTCCCACTGTCCTCAGACATAACACAGTCCCACTGTCCTCAGACATAACACAGTCCCAATGTCCTCAGACATAACACAGTCCCACTGTCCTCAGACATAACACAGTCCCACTGTCCTCAGACATAACACAGTCCCACTGTCCTCAGACATAACACAGTCCCAATGTCCTCAGACATAAAACAGTCCCAATGTCCTCAGACATAACACAGTCCCACTGTCCTCAGACATAACACAGTCCCACTGTCCTCAGACATAACACAGTGCCACTGTCCTCAGACATAACACAGTCCCACTGTCCTCAGACATAACACAGTCCCACTGTCCTCAGACATAACACAGTCCCACTGTCCTCAGACATAACACAGTCCCACTGTCCTCAGACATAACACAGTCCCACTGTCCTCAGACATAACATAGTCCCAATGTCCTCAGACATAACACAGTCCCACTGTCCTCAGACATAACACAGTCCCACTGTCCTCAGACATAACACAGTCCCAATGTCCTCAGACATAACACAGTCCCACTGTCCTCAGACATAACACAGTCCCAATGTCCTCAGACATAAAACAGTCCCAATGTCCTCAGACATAACACAGTCCCACTGTCCTCAGACATAACACAGTCCCAATGTCCTCAGACATAAAACAGTCCCAATGTCCTCAGACATAACACAGTCCCACTGTCCTCAGACATAACACAGTCCCACTGTCCTCAGACATAACACAGTCCCACTGTCCTCAGACATAACACAGTCCCAATGTCCTCAGACATAAAACAGTCCCAATGTCCTCAGACATAACACAGTCCCACTGTCCTCAGACATAACACAGTCCCAATGTCCTCAGACATGACACAGTCCCACTGTCCTCAGACATAACACAGTCCCACTGTCCTCAGACATAACACAGTCCCAATGTCCTCAGACATAACACAGTCCCACTGTCCTCAGACATAACACAGTCCCACTGTCCTCAGACATAACACAGTCCCAATGTCCTCAGACATAAAACAGTCCCACTGTCCTCAGACGACATAACACAGTCCCACTGTCCTCAGACATAACACAGTCCCAATGTCCTCAGACATAACATAGTCCCAATGTCCTCAGACATAAAACAGTCCCAATGTCCTCAGACATAACACAGTCCCACTGTCCTCAGACATAACACAGTCCCACTGTCCTCAGACATAACACAGTCCCAATGTCCTCAGACATAAAACAGTCCCAATGTCCTCAGACATAACATAGTCCCAATGTCCTCAGACATAAAACAGTCCCAATGTCCTCAGACATAACATAGTCCCAATGTCCTCAGACATAACACAGTCCCAATGTCCTCAGACATAACACAGTCCCAATGTCCTCAGACATAACACAGTCCCACTGTCCTCAGACATAACACAGTCCCAATGTCCTCAGACATAACACAGTCCCAATGTCCTCAGACATAACATAGTCCCAATGTCCTCAGACATAAAACAGTCCCACTGTCCTCAGACATAACACAGTCCCAATGTCCTCAGACATAACATAGTCCCAATGTCCTCAGACATAAAACAGTCCCACTGTCCTCAGACATAACATAGTCCCAATGTCCTCAGACATAAAACAGTCCCACTGTCCTCAGACATAAAACAGTCCCAATGTCCTCAGACATAACACAGTCCCACTGTCCTCAGACATAACACAGTCCCAATGTCCTCAGACATAACACAGTCCCAATGTCCTCAGACATAACACAGTCCCACTGTCCTCAGACATAACACAGTCCCACTGTCCTCAGACATAACACAGTCCCACTGTCCTCAGACATAACACAGTCCCACTGTCCTCAGACATAACACAGTCCCAATGTCCTCAGACATAACACAGTCCCACTGTCCTCAGACATAACACAGTCCCAATGTCCTCAGACATAACACAGTCCCAATGTCCTCAGACATAAAACAGTCCCACTGTCCTCAGACATAACACAGTCCCAATGTCCTCAGACATAACATAGTCCCAATGTCCTCAGACATAACACAGTCCCACTGTCCTCAGACGACATAACACAGTCCCACTGTCCTCAGACATAACACAGTCCCACTGTCCTCAGACATAACACAGTCCCACTGTCCTCAGACATAACACAGTCCCACTGTCCTCAGACATAACACAGTCCCAATGTCCTCAGACGACATAACACAGTCCCACTGTCCTCAGACATAACACAGTCCCACTGTCCTCAGACATAACACAGTCCCACTGTCCTCAGACATAACACAGTCCCAATGTCCTCAGACATAACACAGTCCCACTGTCCTCAGACATAACACAGTCCCACTGTCCTCAGACATAACACAGTCCCAATGTCCTCAGACATAACACAGTCCCACTGTCCTCAGACATAACACAGTCCCACTGTCCTCAGACATAACACAGTCCCAATGTCCTCAGACATAACACAGTCCCACTGTCCTCAGACATAACACAGTCCCACTGTCCTCAGACGACATAACACAGTCCCACTGTCCTCAGACATAACACAGTCCCACTGTCCTCAGACATAACACAGTCCCAATGTCCTCAGACATAACACAGTCCCACTGTCCTCAGACATAACACAGTCCCAATGTCCTCAGACATAACACAGTCCCACTGTCCTCAGACATAACACAGTCCCAATGTCCTCAGACATAACACAGTCCCACTGTCCTCAGACATAACACAGTCCCACTGTCCTCAGACGACATAACACAGTCCCACTGTCCTCAGACGACATAACACAGTCCCACTGTCCTCAGACGACATAACACAGTCCCACTGTCCTCAGACGACATAACACAGTCCCAATGTCCTCAGACATAACACAGTCCCAATGTCCTCAGACATAAAACAGTCCCACTGTCCTCAGACGACATAACACAGTCCCACTGTCCTCAGACGACATAACACAGTCCCACTGTCCTCAGACAACATAACACAGTCCCACTGTCCTCAGACGACATAACACAGTCCCAATGTCCTCAGACATAACACAGTCCCAATGTCCTCAGACATAAAACAGTCCCACTGTCCTCAGACGACATAACACAGTCCCACTGTCCTCAGACGACATAACACAGTCCCACTGTCCTCAGACGACATAACACAGTCCCACTGTCCTCAGACGACATAACACAGTCCCAATGTCCTCAGACAACATAACACAGTCCCACTGTCCTCAGACGACATAACACAGTCCCAATGTCCTCAGACATGACACAGTCCCAATGTCCTCAGACATAACACAGTCCCAATGTCCTCAGACGACATAACACAGTCCCAATGTCTTCAGACGACATAACACAGTCCCAATGTCCTCAGATGACGACATAACACAGTCCCAATGTCCTCAGACGACATAACACAGTCCCAATGTCCTCAGACGACATAACACAGTCCCAATGTCCTCAGACGACATAACACAGTCCCAATGTCCTCAGATGAGATAACACAGTCCCACTGTCCTCAGATGACATAACACAGTCCCAATGTCCTCAGACGACATAACACAGTCCCAATGTCCTCAGACGACATAACACAGTCCCAATGTCCTCAGACGACATAACACAGTCCCACTGTCCTCAGACATGACACAGTCCCACTGTCCTCAGATGACATAACACAGTCCCAATGTCCTCAGACGACATAACACAGTCCCAATGTCCTCAGACGACATAACACAGTCCCACTGTCCTCAGATGACATAACACAGTCCCAATGTCCTCAGACGACATAACACAGTCCCAATGTCCTCAGACGACATAACACAGTCCCAATGTCCTCAGACGACATAACACAGTCCCAATGTCCTCAGACGACATAACACAGTCCCAATGTCTTCAGACGACATAACACAGTCCCAGTGTCCTCAGACGACATAACACAGTCCCAATGTCCTCAGACGACATAACACAGTCCCAATGTCCTCAGACGACATAACACAGTCCCACTGTCCTCAGACGACATAACACAGTCCCAATGTCCTCAGACGACATAACACAGTCCCAATGTCTTCAGACGACATGACACAGTCCCAATGTCCTCAGACGACATAACACAGTCCCAATGTCCTCAGACGACATAACAC
Source organism: Odontamblyopus rebecca (assembly GCA_030686955.1). Lineage (NCBI taxonomy): Eukaryota > Metazoa > Chordata > Actinopteri > Gobiiformes > Gobiidae > Odontamblyopus > Odontamblyopus rebecca. The sequence continues at coordinate 38,627,497 of CM060666.1, forward strand.
AGTCCCACTGTCCTCAGACATGACACAGTCCCACTGTCCTCAGATGACATAACACAGTCCCAATGTCCTCAGACGACATAACACAGTCCCAATGTCCTCAGACGACATAACACAGTCCCACTGTCCTCAGATGACATAACACAGTCCCAATGTCCTCAGACGACATAACACAGTCCCAATGTCCTCAGACGACATAACACAGTCCCAATGTCCTCAGACGACATAACACAGTCCCAATGTCCTCAGACGACATAACACAGTCCCAATGTCTTCAGACGACATAACACAGTCCCAGTGTCCTCAGATGACATAACACAGTCCCAATGTCCTCAGACGACATAACACAGTCCCAATGTCCTCAGACGACATAACACAGTCCCAATGTCTTCAGACGACATAACACAGTCCCAGTGTCCTCAGATGACATAACACAGTCCCAATGTCCTCAGACGACATAACACAGTCCCAATGTCCTCAGACGACATAACACAGTCCCAATGTCCTCAGACGACATAACACAGTCCCACTGTCCTCAGACGAGATAACACAGTCCCAATGTCCTCAGACGACATAACACAGTCCCAATGTCCTCAGACGACATAACACAGTCCCAATGTCCTCAGACGAGATAACACAGTCCCAATGTCCTCAGATGACATAACATTCACTGACGCTCTAGACTGCGAACATGAAACATCCTGAAACATATCGGCGTATTGGAAACGATTTGCGTCCACACGTCGTGTCCAGATCACCAGAAGCACTGGTCACATGACTCGGCTGGCGTCACGTCGCCATGACTCCCCGTGGGCGGTAAAAACAAGCAGCCGAGCACTGTTCTGTCGTTCTATGGACGTTGCAGTGGCCGATTTCGAGCTGAGGAAGATGGTAACAATAAAACTCTTTAGACTTCCGACTTTATTGTCTTTTCCACAACACTGTACTTGTTTGGACAGATGTACAAAAACAACACAATAAACACGATACTAGACAAAAAACAATCAAGTTTTTTCATGGACTGACGCCGTTTCCCGTTGGTTTCGGGTTTGTTTAAACGGTTTTCCTCAATAGCGTCACATTCCCGATGTGATGAAGCAGCAAATCAGGAAGGAGCAGGTCACGGTGACGTGGTCCAGTAAGAACGACAGCTCGAGCTCCTACGTCAGAGGATCAGAGTTTTCAGGCGTCCACATGGTGCCGGATCAGATCTGTGCTCGGGTGAATCCGTGGAGCTGCTGTATCCAGATCATTCCGTCTTTAGAGCCGTTTTCCATCAGATCAGTGACGAACACTGAATCCACAACGAGAACCACTGGGATACGCACATGTGGATCCTCGTCTGCTGTAGTCACTACAACAGGCCACAGTTTAATGTCGGATGAAGACAAACATTATTATACATAAAATTTGGATATAAACTTTACCTTATGCTGTTTTTTCTTTCTTTTTTTGCTGCAGAGGGTTTTTGTTCCAGGCAGTGTCCGTCAGTGCAGCGAACAGGCGAGAAAATAAATATCATGGTGCCAAGAGGCAAAATGAGGCACCTGGCTTAGTCCTGGTTTTAGTCCTGGTTTAGACTTGGTTTAGACCTGGTTTAGACCTGGTTTAGACCTGGTTTAGACTTGGTTTAGACCTGGTTTAGTCCTGGTTTAGACCTGGTTTAGACCTGGTTTAGACCTGGTTTAGACTTGGTTTAGACCTGGTTTAGACCTGGTTTAGACCTGGTTTAGACTTGGTTTAGACCTGGTTTAGACCTGGTTTAGACCTGGTTTAGTCCTGGTTTAGTCCTGGTTTAGACCTGGTTTAGTCCTGGTTTAGACTTGGTTTAGACCTGGTTTAGTCCTGGTTTAGTCCTGGTTTAGTCCTGGTTTAGACCTGGTTTAGTCCTGGTTTAGTCCTGGTTCAGACCTGGTTTAGTCCTGGTTTAGACCTGTTTAGTCCTGGTTTAGTCCTGGTTCAGACCTGGTTCAGTCCTGGTTTAGACCTGTTTAGACCAGGTTTAGTCCTGGTTTAGACCTGTTTAGACCTGGTTTAGTCCTGGTTTAGACCTGGTTTAGACCTGGTTTAGTCCTGGTTTAGTCCTGGTTTAGACCTGGTTTAGTCCTGGTTTAGTCCTGGTTTAGTCCTGGTTTAAGACACACTGAACATTTATTTAAACTCAGTGAAAAACTCGTGGGTTAAAACTTTTTGGTGTTTTATTTCAGACCCTGTTCAATACAAAAGACAAAATCCTAAAATACTTTGAAAACCACAAAAAAAACACACAAAAAACAGGTGAAAAACTTCAGATGAAACAGTGAAACGATCCTTCATTTCGACGCCACATTAGGCTTTGGTTGGTTTCGCTTTCGTCTCGTCGCAGAATCGTTCGTTTTCGTTTTCCAAAAACGTTCAAATCTGTGACGGAAAAGTGCCTCAGTCCCAACGTCCACAGGCGGAAAAGTGCAGCAAAAACCCCAGAAGTCACAATATTCAGTCGTTTTTCACCATCTGGGAAATATTTATGACATTTTTTGATATTTTTGGCTTTTCTTATTTTGACCCAAGTTAAAAATGAAATTGTGCGAAAAAATGTAAAAAAAAAAACAAAACAAAGAAAACCTCAAACCTCCATATTCCGGTTATTTGGCTTAAAAGTGTTGGAGCGTTTTACAGAATGTCCCACAGCGCGGCATTAAACTCTGAGGATAGAGTTACAGGTCAGATCAGTGGAGGGGTGAGCTCACAGGGGGATCTGACGTCCCTGGTTTAGACCTGGTTTAGACCTGGTTTAGTCCTGGTTTAGTCCTGGTTTAGTCCTGGTTTAGTCCTGGTTTAGTCCTGGTTTAGTCCTGGTTTAGTCCTGGTTTAGTCCTGGTCTAGTCCTGGTCTAGTCCTGGTCTAGTCCTGGTCTAGTCCTGGTTTAGTCCTGGTTTAGTCCTGGTTTAGTCCTGGTTTAGTCCTGGTTTAGTCCTGGGTTAGTCCTGGTTTAGTCCTGGTTTAGTCCTGGTTCAGTCCTGGTTTAGTCCTGGTTTAGTCCTGGTTTAGACTCTGGAGCTTCAGATGAGTTTGTGATGAGGAACGTCTTTAAAGCTGCACTGTGGGACATTCCGCACGGAGGAACCTTAACAAGGGTCAAAACTGTAAAATTCTGGAGGTTTGTGTTCGTGGGGTCTGGGATCTGGAGTTTTCTGGGCTTCTCCTCGTGGACGCTCCTCAGCTCCTCGGCTCCTCGGTTCCTCAGCTCCTCGTTCCCTCGGTTCCTCAGTCCCTTGGCCCCTCGGCCCCTCGGCCCCTCGGTCCCTCAGTCCCTCAGTCCCTCGGTCCCTCAGTCCCGCGGTCCCTCGGCCCCTCGATCCCTGAGTCCCTCGTTCCCTCGGTCCCTCGGCTCCTTGGGTCCGCAGCTCCTCGGGCCCTCAGTCCCTCGGTCCCTCAGTCCCGCGGTCCCTCGGCTCCTCGTTCCTCGGCTCCTCGTTCCTCGGCCTCAGGAGTAGAAGGGCCGTCCCTTCTCGGAGCCGATCCGGGCGAGCCGGAGCTGGGAGGGCGAGGGCGGGACGTCCTGCCTGAACGGGCCTTTGGGAGACGCCGGATTGGACGAGGAGAATCCCGCCTCCTGCTCCCGGCGCCGCTGCTCCTGCCGCAGCAGCTCCTGCGCCTCGATCAGCACCCGGGCGTTCACGCCGCCGCCCGCAAACCCGTTCCCGCGCTGGTGCCCGTTGGCGCGGCCGGCGGCGGCGTGGAGCCCGGCGGAGGCGAAGGAGGCGGAGCTCCGGGGGCCCTGGTACGAAGAATAACGAGGATTTTCCTTCGCGGACTGGAACGAGTCTCCGGGAAACACGCGCTGCCAACAACCGTCCTGAGAAACAGAACTGACCTCAGCGCGTCTCCTCGGCTGCCTGAGGAGGAGAGGAGGAGGAGAGGAGGATGGAGGGAGGATGGAGGGAGGAGGGAAGGAGGATGGAGGGAGGATGGAGGGTGGAGGATGGAGGATGGAGGGAGGATGGAGGGAGGAGGGAGGAGGGAGGGAGGAGGGAGGGAGGATGGAGGGTGGAGGATGGAGGATGGAGGGAGGATGGAGGGAGGAGGGAGGATGGAGGGAGGGTGGAGGATGGAGGGAGGATGGCGGGAGGAGGGAGGATGGAGGGAGGAGGGAGGGAGGATGGAGGGAGGATGGAGGGAGGAGGGAGGATGGAGGGAGGAGGGAGGGAGGAGGGAGGGAGGATGGAGGGAGGATGGAGGGAGGATGGAGGGAGCAGATAAATGAGTGTGATCTGGTTTGAGTTTTGAACAGGAAGTGAGACAATCACCACAAACAGAGACAGAAACAGACACAGTTTCCTGAGGGCCGAAACTGAGACTGTACTACAGGACTACTGTACTACAGTACTACAGTACTACTGTACTACTGTACTACTGTACTACTGTACTACAGTACTACTGTACTACTGTACTACTGTACTACTGTACTAGTGTACTACTGTACTACTGTACTACTGTACTACTGTACTACTGTACTACAGTACTACAGTACTACAGTACTACAGTACTACTGTACTACTGTACTACTGTACTACTGTACTACAGTACTACAGTACTACTGTACTACTGTACTACTGTACTACTGTACTACAGTACTACTGTACTAGTGTACTACTGTACTACTGTACTACTGTACTACTGTACTACTGTACTACTGTACTAGTGTACTTTACAGTACTGTACTACTATACTACTGTACTTTACAGTACTGTACTACTGTACTACTGTACTGCTGCTGCTGTACTGCAGTGCTGCTGTACTACTGTACTGCTGTACTGCTGTACTGCTGTACTGCTGTGCTGCTGTGTACTGCTGTACTGCTGTACTGCTGTACTGCTGTACTGCTGTGCTGCTGTACTGCTGTACTGCTGTGCTGCTGTACTGCTGTGCTGCTGTACTGCTGTACTGCTGTGCTGCTGTACTGCTGTACTGCTGTGCTGCTGTGCTGCTGTACTGCTGTGCTGCTGTACTGCTGTGCTGCAGTGCTGCTGTGCTGCTGTACTGCTGTGCTGCAGTGCTGCTGTGCTGCTGTACTGCTGTGCTGCTGTACTGCTGTGCTGCTGTGCTGCTGTACTGCTGTGCTGCTGTGCTGCAGTGCTGCTGGTGTGCTGCTGTGCTGCAGTGCTGCAGTGCTGCTGTGCTGCTGTACTGCTGTACTGCTGTGCTGCTGTACTGCTGTACTGCTGTGCTGCTGTGCTGCTGTACTGCTGTGCTGCAGTGCTGCTGTGCTGCAGTGCTGCTGTGCTGCTGTACTGCTGTACTGGTGTACTGGTGTACTAGTGTACTGCTGTACTGCTGTACTGCTGTACTGCAGTGCTGCTGTGCTGCTGTGCTGCTGTGCTGCTGTGCTGCTGTACTAGTGTGCTGCTGTGCTGCTGTGCTGCTGTGCTGCTGTGCTGCTGTGCTGGTGTACTGGTGTACTGGTGTACTGGTGTGCTGCTGTACTGCTGTGCTGCTGTACTGCTGTGCTAGTGTGCTAGTGTACTGGTGTACTAGTGTACTGCTGTACTGCTGTGCTGCTGTGCTGCTGTGCTGCTGTGCTGCTGTGCTGCTGTGCTGCTGTGCTGCAGCTGCTGCTGTACTGCTGTGCTGCTGCTGTGCTGCTGTGCTGCTGTGCTGTGTGCTGCTGTACTGCTGTGCTGCTGTGCTGCTGCTGCTGTACTGCTGCTGCTGTACTGCTGTGCTGCTGTGCTGCTGTACTGGTGTGCTGTGTGCTGCTGCTGTGCTACTGTGCTGTGTACTGGTGTGCTGCTGTGCTGTGCTGTACTGCTGTACTGCTGTACTGCTGTACTGCTGTGCTGTACTGCTGTGCTACTGCAGTGCTACAGTGCTACTGTGCTGTGCTGTACTGCTGTGCTGTACTGCTGTACTACAGTGCTGCAGTACTGCTGTACTCTGTACTTTACACTTCTGTACTGCTGTACTGCACTGCAGTACTGTGCTACAGTGCTGTACTGCTGTACTGCTGTACTACTGTGCTACAGTGCTGTACTACTGTGCACAGTGCTGTACTACTGTACTTTACAGTACTGTACTACTGTACTTTACAGTACTGTACTACTGTACTACTGTACTACTGTACTTTACAGTACTGTACTACTATACTACTGTACTTTACAGTACTGTACTACTGTACTTTACAGTACTGTACTACTATACTACTGTACTTTACAGTACTGTACTACTGTACTTTACAGTACTGTACTACTGTACTTTACTGTACTGTACTACTATACTACTGTACTTTACAGTACTGTACTGTACTTTACAGTACTGTACTGTACTTTACAGTACTGTACTACTGTACTTTACTGTACTGTACTTTACTGTACTATACTACTGTACCTTACAGTACTGTACTGTACTTTACAGTACTGTACTGTACTTTACAGTACTGTACTGTACTTTAGAGTACTGTACTACTATACTACTATACTTTACTGTACTGTACTTTACAGTACTGTACTACTGTACTTTACAGTACTGTACTACTATACTACTGTACTTTACTGTACTACTATACTTTACAGTACTGTACTGTACTTTACTATTTACTGTACTGTACTTAATATTTAATGTAGTATTTACTGTAGTATTTGTACTATTAACTGTACTATTTACTGTAGTATTTACAGTATTTGCAGTAGTATTTACAGTAGTATTTGTAGTGTTGCGGTGGTGTTGCGGTGAGTGTTGCAGTGGTGTTGTAGTGTTGCAGTAGTATTTGCAGTAGTATTTACAGTAGTATTTGCAGTAATATTTGTAATATTTGCAGTATTTGCAGTAGTAGTTGCAGTAGTATTTACAGTAGTATTTACAGTAATATTTGTAGTATTTGCAGTAGTATTTACAGTAGTATTTGTAGTAGTATTTGTAGTATTTGCAGTAGTATTTGCAGTAGTATTTACAGTAATATTTGTAGTATTTGTAGTATTTGCAGTAGTATTTGTAGTATTTGCAGTAGTATTTGTAGTATTTGCAGTAGTATTTGCAGTAGCATTTGTAGTATTTGCAGTAGTATTTGTAGTATTTGCAGTAGTATTTACAGTAGTATTTGTAGTAGTATTTGTAGTATGTGTAGTATTTGCAGTAGTATTTACAGTAGTATTTGTAGTATTTGCAGTAGTATTTGTAGTATTTGCAGTAGTATTTGTAGTATTTGCAGTAGTATTTGCAGTAGCATTTGTAGTATTTGCAGTAGTATTTGTAGTATTTGCAGTAGTATTTGCAGTAGCATTTGTAGTATTTGCAGTAGTATTTGTAGTATTTGCAGTAGTATTTACAGTAGTATTTGCAGTAGTATTTACAGTAGTATTTGTAGTAGTATTTGTAGTAGTATTTGCAGTATTTGCAGTAGTATTTACAGTAGTATTTGTAGTAGTTTTTGTAGTATTTGCAGTAGTATTTACAGTAGTATTTGTAGTAGTATTTGTAGTAGTATTTGCAGTATTTGCAGTAGTATTTACAGTAGTATTTGTAGTAGTTTTTGTAGTATTTGCAGTAGTATTTACAGTAGTATTTGTAGTAGTATTTGCAGTATTTGCAGTACTCGTACCTGGGCAGGGAGCTGTACTGTCTCTCGTCGTGTCTCTGCAGTAGTATTTGTAGTAGTATTTGTAGTAGTATTTGCAGTATTTGCAGTACTCGTACCTGGGCAGGGAGCTGTACTGTCTCTCGTCGTGTCTCTGCAGTAGTATTTACAGTAGTATTTGTAGTAGTATTTGCAGTATTTGCAGTACTCGTACCTGGGCAGGGAGCTGTACTGTCTCTCGTCGTGTCTCTGCAGTAGTATTTACAGTAGTATTTGTAGTAGTATTTGCAGTATTTGCAGTACTCGTACCTGGGCAGGGAGCTGTACTGTCTCTCATCGTGTCTCTGCAGTAGTATTTGTAGTAGTATTTGTAGTAGTATTTGCAGTATTTGCAGTACTCGTACCTGGGCAGGGAGCTGTACTGTCTCTCGTCGTGTCTCTGTCGCTGCAGTTGAACTTCCACAGACACAGAATGGCGTCCGGGGACGCTGTAGCCGCCGTTAGCGCCGTTAGCACAGCTCTGTCAAAACACATGGGGAAAGACTTTAGCTTTAACATTAGCATTAGCACAAAATGGCGGCTAGGCTAACTTCATAAACAGGTTCAGTGGGAGTTTGGACAATGAGTCGCTGCTTCTACGAACATAAAGACAAAACACCGTGTTCACATGTGCTTTCCTCTCTGTGCTCAGTCACGCCCCCTTCAGAGTGCTCTCCTAGCTAATGCCAACCATAAGGAGAGATCTCTAGATGACTCAAACACGCGTGGATGGCTCTAAAACCTCCTCAGGCAGGTGTTTGGTGAATTAACGACATTAGGACATTAAAAGAGCGGATTTAGCAGAACACGCCGTCTTTAATTTACACAAAAGTGACGTTTTTCCTGCATGGACGTCTCGGTGTTTGAAATGTTTGTTTTAAAATTAAATCGTGAACAGAAACGTAACATAATAAATGGTCTACATGCTAACAGGCTACATGCTAACAGGCTACATGCTAACAGGCTACATGCTAACAGGCTACATGCTAACCGGCTACATGCTAACGGTCTACATGCTAACCGGCTACATGTTAACAGGCTACATGCTAACGGTCTACATGTTAACAGGCTACATGCTAACGGTCTACATGTTAACAGGCTACATGCTAACGGTCTACATGCTAACAGGCTACATGCTAACGGTCTACATGCTAACAGGCTACATGCTAGTCACTGGAGCCAGAATGAATGGAGCAGGAAGTCGCCTGGAGCACTTCCTGTTACACATAAACAAACGACGGCCTGAACTTTCGCTGCTCCAAACCAAAGTATCAAAATCTGAGCTGGACTTTCTCACATTTACGCCGCTGGCCGAGAGAAAACGTTTCAAAGTGACGCGTCTGAAACCCGTCGCCTTCAGACGAGGAGGAGGCGGCAGCACTTACCGCAGGAGCAGAGGAGGTGAGGAGGAGGTGAAGAGGAGGAGGTGAGGAGGAGGAAGTGAGGAGGAGGGACAGAGGGACCATGCGGCTGCTGCTCAGGACAGAGCAGTGCTGATGGTGATGGCGGTTACCGTGGCGATGGTTATGATGCGGTTACCTTGGTGATGGTTAGGGATGCAGTTACCGTGGCGATGGTTAGGGATGCAGTTACCGTGGTGATGGTTAGGGATGCAGTTACCGTGGCGATGGTTAGGGATGCAGTTACCATGGTGACAGTGACACATGTGGTGAGGTTAGTTTTGGTTAGAAAAGAGACAGGATCATGTGACGCCCCCTGTGCCTCCAGACACACAACGTACACGACAACGTACACGACAACGTGCACGACAACGTGCACGACAACGTGCACGACAACGTGCACGACAACGTGCACGACAACGTGCACGACAACGTACACGACAACGTGCACGACAACGTGCACGACAACGTGCACGACAACGTGCACGACAACGTGCACGACAACGTGCACGACAACGTGCACGACAACGTGCACGACAACGTACACGACAATGTGCACGACAACGTGCACGACATGATCAAAAATAACACTTAAAACAGGTAATAAAATAAGAGAAAAATATAAACTCGTTACAGTTGGATTTCATTTAAAATTGTTATTTTTGGATTTGTTCTCCCTGTGACTCTCTTCACTTGGACTCTAGTTCCCTCTACAATCATATTCAACAGGCTCCGCCCCCTGAGGCCGAGGCTCCGCCCCCCTGTGGCCGAGGCTCCGCCCCCTGAGGCCAAGAATGAAAATGATTCTAAATGTCAGCGGGACTTTCTGGGTTTAATAAAGAACAACAGTCCCTGGTTCAGTCCTGTTTTAGTCCTGGTTCAGTCCTGGTTTAGTCCTGGATTAGTCCTGGTTCAGTCCTGGATTAGTC
>CM060666.1:38639913-38704913 GCA_030686955.1 Odontamblyopus rebecca
TGTGCAGTGATGATAAATCAGAGCTGTTCTGCCTGTGACGCCTGAACGCTCCCAGTGGTTCTAATGAAAGAATAATAGTAGTCCTGGTTTAGACCTGTTACAGTCCTGGTTTAGACCTGGATTTGGTCTCAAAACAGCGTCTTGAAAATAAGAGATTAAAGTTTCTCAGAGGGTCAGAGAGAAGAAACGACTAGAACCTGGAGAAACATCTGAGGAGAACGTTTGGAGAGCGTTTGGAGAACGTTTGGAGAACGTTTGGAGAACGTTTGGAGAACGTTTGGAGAACGTTTGGAGAACAGCTCTTATTTAACACGTTTTTTTTGGAGTTTTTCACATTTTAAACCAAATACAAAGTCCGGTTTTCGTCACAGTTCCATCGCTGCTTCTTTTAGTTTTGTTGCAGAAATTCTTGATGCAAACGTTTCAAATTTACACACAAAAAAAACCAAAACAAAAAAACACACTCCCAGGTTGAGAATCGGAAGGCACTGAACCCAGGTGCCTTAAGAAATGTCCCGCAGTGGAGCTTTAACCCTGTTCTGCTGCAGCGTCCTGCCTGGAGTGTTTCCATGGACCTTTTAAAGAGGAATTCTTCTCCTTCAGATTGAAACGAGCTGCGTGAGCGAGATCTGGAGGGAACAGGGTTAAAGCTCGTCGTGGCGGGGCATCCGAGCCTTTCAAACACGTGGAGACACACGGGAAGTGATGCAACAGGAAGTGGATGCGTGGGCGGGGTTAGTGGTGGTGGGGGCGGGTCCATGCAGGAGTGACAGGTGTTAGTTGTGCTCCTGCCTGTGGGCGGCGCTCTCTCACACACTCACCCAGCTCTGGCTCTGGCTCTGGCCGTAGCCCCGGTCCAGGTCCCGGTCCGGGTCCCGGTCCGGGTCCCGGTCCGGGTCCTGGTCGTCCGGGAGGTTCTGCGCTCGCTGGAACTCCTGACGCAGACGCTGTATCCGGTCGTGATTGGACGGAGTCAAGCGAGAACTGGAACCAGAAGAACGAAAGAACAAAACATCAACAAAAAACCGAAACATCTGCCTTCTGGAGGTGGTTCTGGAGCTTTTTAAGGTTCTGTGAGACTCAAAACGTCCTCCTGTGAGCCTTAAACCATGTTCTAATGCTGTATCCTTCTCAAAATACCAAACATCTGCCTTCCAGAGATCATTTTGGCGTCTTTAAGGTCCGATGTAACAGAACAAAAATGAAAGATCTGCCTTCTGGAGATCATTTTGGAGCTTTTTAAGGTTCTATGAGACTCAAAACGTCCTCCTGTGAGCCTTAAGCCATGTTCTAATGCTGTATCCTTCTCAAAATACCAAACATCTGCCTTCTGGAGATCATTTTGGGTTTTTTTAAGGTCTCTCTTAAGGTCATTTGCATACATCTCATTTGCATACCGCTCATTTGCATACCGTGTAAGCGCTGAAAACAGCTCGTGCGCTGATGCTGATGCGCAAAGTTTGGTTTGATCAGAACTTGTGCCTCATCTTCAGATATAAAGCTGCGACTCTGTTTCTGAAGGTTTAGTCACAGAAAAGCGTAAAACCCGGGAAAACGCGAGACGGTTTAACGGGATCAGCATTTGGATAGCGCCCAACCCGACCAGACACTGTCCTTTTAGATCTGTGCTCATTCCTCACTGTCTCCCTCCTCCTCAGGGACGTATCGCTCCATCTCCACATTTATTCAGTGCACTCCCCTCTCTCCTCTTCCTTTTCAAAATAAAAAACTGGGATTCTCTCGGGTTTTGCCGGTTGGTAAGAATAAAACTGTGAATGGAGTACGGAATGAAGGAAAACCTTTCAGCTCTCGGCCCATTCGTGACCAACATGAGTCGGTATCGTCACATTTTCTTTGTGTTTTGGTCGTTTTTAAGCAGCTTTTCTGTATTTGACCCAAACAAATGTCAGTTTGTGCTCCTCTTTACTGCTGCAGGATCGAAACCAGGGACTTCTGGGACATTTCTTCGATAAAACTGGGACAAATCTCTGGTTTTGGATAAATCTTTGGGACGCTTTACACACATGTCTCCGTTTGTTTCTCTCGTTTCTCCCGGACGTGTGCGACTCTGGATCTACAAACACAGATTAGCCCGGATTATCTGGGGTCAGGGGTCACGGGGGGGTCACAGGGGTCACACGGGGGTCACACGGGGGGCTAAAGTTCAGAGCGGTTAGCGTGTTTTAGCTCTGTAGCATTAGCCTGTGATTAGCCTCGGACAGAGACGCGGCTCATCTACAAAAACACAAATGACGCTAAAGCAAACTAAAGATGACAGATGACACGCCCACCTGCACGGATACGGCCGTTAGCGTTAGCATTCGCGTTAGCACAGGAGAAAGAAGAAGAAAAGATTACGATCATTTTTTGCGTCGTGTTGAAAACACAAACAGCTTTGTGGTGTGGGCGGAGCCTCGGGGTGTGGGCGGAGCCTCGTACAGACTCGTACCTCAAGTGTCTTAACAGGCCCCGGGAGAGATCTCTAGATGACTCAGACAGGTTTGTGACGGGGAACGCGAGGGAAGGACACAGGAAGTGCATTTGCATAATTGGCCGCCTGTAACGAGTGCGTCGGATGCCCTCCCGGCCTCGTGTGCAGGAGAGTCCGACACGGCACGGATACGGCACGGATACGGCACGGATACGGCACGGATACGGCACGGATACGGCACGGATATGGCACGGATACGGGTCATTTTTCATCTCCCCCGAGGAAAAGAAATCTGAATCTGTCACCGGAGCGAGAGAGTGAAGAGAGGAGGAGGAAAGAAGGAAGGAAGGAGGGAGAGGATGGAGAGAAAGGGGCTGTAGGATTTAATTTAAAGAATAAAAATGAAAGGTTACAAGATTTAATGAAATGAAGAAACCAGGACTAAACCAGGACTGAACCAGGACTGAACCAGGACTGAACCAGGACTGAACCAGGACTAAACCAGGACTAGACCAGGACTAGACCAGGTCTAAACCAGGTCTAAACCAGGTCTAAACCAGGACTAAACCAGGACTAAACCAGGACTAAACCAGGACTAAACCGGTCTAAACCAGGTCTAAACCAGGACTAAACCAGGACTAAACCAGGTCTAAACCAGGACTAAACCAGGTCTAAACCAGGTCTAAACCAGGTCTAAACCAGGACTAAACCAGGTCTAAACCAGGCCTAAACCAGGCCTAAACCAGGACTGAACCAGGTCTAAACCAGGACTGAACCAGGACTGAACCTGGACTGAACCTGGACTGAACCTGGACTGAACCAGGACTAAACCAGGACTGGACCAGGCCTAAACCTGGACTGAACCAGGACTGAACCTGGACTGGACCAGGTCTAAACCAGGACTGGACCAGGACTAAACCAGGACTAAACCAGGACTAAACCAGGTCTAAACCAGGTCTAAACCAGGACTGAACCAGGTCTAAACCAGGTCTAAACCGGGACTGAACCAGGTCTGAACCAGGTCTAAACCAGGACTGAACCAGGTCTAAACCGGGACTGAACCAAGACTAAACCAGGACTGAACCAGGTCTAAACCAGGTCTAAACCGGGACTGAACCAGGTCTAAACCAGGTCTAAACCAGGTCTAAACCAGGACTGAACCAGGTCTAAAACCAGGACTAAATCAGGTCTAAACCAGGACTAAACCTGGTCTAAACAAGGACTAAACCAGGACTGAACCAGGACTGAACCAGGACTAAACCAGGACTGAACCAGGACTGAACCAGGTCTGAACCAGGACTAAACCAGGTCTGAACCAGGACTGAACCAGGACTGAACCAGGTTTAAACCAGGACTAAACCAGGTCTGAACCAGGACTGAACCAGGATAAACCAAGTCTGAACAAGGACTAAACCAGGTCTAAACCAGGTCTAAACAAGGACTAAACCAGGACTGAACCAGGACTGAACCAGGACTGAACCAGGACTGAACCAGGACTGAACCAGGACTAAACCAGGACTGAACCAGGACTAAACCAGGACTGAACCAGGACTGAACCAGGACTAAACCAGGACTGAACCAGGTCTAAACCAGGTCTAAACCAGGACTAAACCAGGTCTAAACCAGGACTAAACCAGGACTAAACCAGGTCTAAACCAGGACTGAACCAGGTCTAAACCAGGTCTAAACCAGGACTAAACCAGGTCTAAACCAGGACTGAACCAGGACTGAACCTGGACTAAACCAGGACTGAACCAGGACTGAACCAGGACTAAACCAGGACTGAACCAGGACTGAAACCAGGACTAAACCAGGACTAAACCCGGTCCTAAACCAGGACTAAACCAGGACTGAACCAGGACTGAACCCGGTCTAAACCAGGTCTAAACCAGGACTAAACCAGGACTAAACCAGGACTAAACCAGGTCTAAACAAGGACTAAACCAGGACTGAACCAGGACTGAACCAGGACTAAACCAGGACTGAATCAGGACTGAACCAGGACTAAACCAGGACTGAACCAGGACTCAACCAGGACTGAACCAGGACTGAACCAGGACTGAACCAGGACTAAAGCAGGACTAAACCAGGACTAAACCAGGACTAAACCAGGACTAAACCAGGACTAAACCAGGACTAAACCAGGACTAAACCAGGACTAAACCAGGACTAAACCTGGACTGAACCAGGACTAAACCTGGACTAAACCAGGACTGAACCTGGACTAAACCAGGACTGAACCAGGAGTAAACCAAGACTAAACCAGGACTAAACCAGGACTAAACCTGGACTAAATCTGGACTAAACCAGGACTAAACCAGGACAGAACCAGGACTAAACCAGGATTAAACCAGGACTAAACCAGGACTAAACCAGGATTAAACCAGGTCTAAACCAGGTCTAAACCAGGACCAAACCAGGTCTAAACCAGGACTAAACCAGGACTGAACCAGGACTGAACCAGGACTGAACCAGGTCTAAACCAGGTCTAAACCAGGTCTAAACCAGGACTAAACCAGGACTAAACCAGGTCTAAACCAGGTCTAAACCAGGACTAAACCAGGACTAAACCAGGACTAAACCAGGACTAAACCAGGTCTAAACCAGGACTAAACCAGGACTAAACCCGGTCCTAAACGAGGACTAAACCAGGACTGAACCAGGACTGAACCCAGTCTAAACCAGGTCTAAACCAGGACTAAACCAGGACTAAACCAGGTCTAAACCAGGTCTAAACCAGGACTAAACCAGGACTAAACCAGGACTAAACCAGGACTAAACCAGGTCTAAACCAGGACTAAACCCGGTCTCAACCAGGGCTAAACCAGGACTGAACCAGGACTGAACCCGGTGCCCAAAACCAGGTCTAAACCAGGACTAAACCAGGACTAAACCAGGACTAAACCAGGTCTAAACCAGGACTAAACCAGGACTAAACCAGGACTAAACCAGGACTAAACCAGGACTGAACCTGGACTGAACCAGGACTGAACCAGGACTGAACCAGGACTAAAGCAGGTCCAGGTCTGGTCTTGTTAGTGTGGCTTTGACAGGGAGACTCTGAGCTGTCGTGGTCCAAGGTGACAACAGCCGACAACATCCATGTTTTTCTGAGAGAAAAAGAACGAGGAGGAGGAGAGGAGGAGGGAGGAAGGAGGGAGGAAGGAGGGAGGAGGGGTCCATGCTTCAGGAGCTCAGAGGAATGTCCCTGTCACCTGTCGGACACACTTCACTGCAGAGGAGAGAGGAGAGGAGAGGAGAGAGGAGAGGAGAGAGGAGAGGAGAGGAGAGAGGAGAGGAGAGAGGAGAGAGGAGAGGAGAGGAGAGGAGAGAGGAGAGGAGAGGAGAGAGGAGAGGAGAGGAGAGGAGAGAGGAGAGGAGAGAGGAGAGGAGAGAGAGAGGAGAGAGGAGAGGAGAGAGGAGAGAGGAGAGAGGAGATAGGAGAGGAGAGAGGAGAGAGGAGGAGAGAGGAGAGGAGAGGAGAGGAGAGGAGAGAGGAGAGAGGAGAGAGGAGAGGAGAGGAGAGAGGAGAGAGGAGAGAGGAGAGAGGAGAGAGGAGAGAGGAGAGGAGAGATGTGAGAGGAGAGAGGAGAGGAGAGAGGGAGAGAGGAGAGAGGGAGAGAGGAGAGGAGAGGAGAGAGGGGAGGAGCGAGGGGCGAGGAGAGAGGAGAGAGGGAGAGAGGAGAGAGGGAGGTCAGAGGAGAGGGAGAGAGAGGAGAGAGGAGAGGAGAGAGGAGAGGAGAGAGGAGAGGAGAGAGGAGAGGAGAGGAGAGAGGAGAGGAGAGAGGAGAGAGAGGAGAGGAGAGGAGAGAGGAAAGGAGAGGAGAGCCGAGAGGAGAGAGGAGAGAAGAGAGGGGAGGAGAAAGAAGAGAGGAGAGAGGAGAGGGGAGAGAGAGGAGAGGAGGAGAGAGGAGGGGGAGAGAGGAGAGAGAGGAAAGAGAGAGAGAGAGAGAGAGGAGAGGAGAGGAGAGAGAGAGAGAGGAGAGGAGAGAGGGAGAGAGGAGAGAGGGAGAGAGAGGGGAGGGAGAGAGAGAGGAGACAGAGGAGACAGAGAGGGGAGAGAGAGGAGAGAGAGAGGGGAGAGAGGAGAGAGAGAGGGGAGAGGAGAGAGAGAGGAAAGAGAGGAGAGGGAGGGGAGAGCGAGAGGAGAGAGAGAGGGGAGAGAGAAGGGGAGAGAGGGGAGAGAAAGAGGGGAGAGCGAGGGGAGAGAGAGAGGGGAGAGAGAGAGAGGAGAGAGAGAGAGAGAGAGAGGAGAGCAGAGAGAGAGAGAGGAGAGAGGAGAGAGAGAGAGAGGAGAGAGGAGAGGAGAGAGGAGAGGAGAGAGAGGGAGAGAGAGAGAGGAGAGAGAGAGGGAGAGAGAGGAGAGAGAGAGAGAGGGAGGAGGAGAGAGAGAGGGAGAGAGAGAGAGGAGAGAGAGAGGGAGGAGGAGAGAGGGAGAGAGAGAGAGGAGAGAGGAGAGAGGAGAGAGAGAGGAGAGCAGAGAGAGAGAGAGGAGAGAGAGAGAGGGAGAGGAGAGGAGAGGAGAGAGGAGAGAGAGGAGAGAGGAGAGAGAGGAGAGAGAGAGAGAGAGAGAGGAGAGAGGGAGAGAGGAGAGAGAGAGGAGAGAGGAGAGGGAGAGAGAGAGAGGAGAGGAGGGAGAGGAGAGAGAGAGAGAGAGAGGAGAGAGAGAGGGGAGAGAGAGGAGAGGAGAGGAGAAGAGAGAGAGGAGAGGAGGGAGAGAGAGAGGAGAGGAGAGAGAGAGGAGAGGAGAGAGGAGAGGAGAGAGGGAGAGAGGAGAGGAGAGAGGAGAGGAGAGAGGAGAGAGGAGAGGAGAGAGGAGAGGAGAGAGGAGAGGAGAGGAGAGGAGAGAGGAGAGAGGAGAGAGGAGAGAGGAGAGGAGAGAGGAGAGGATAGAGGAGAGGAGAGAGGAATGGAACCTCAGCAGACACAGGCAGAACATGCAGATTTATCCTTATTAAATGCCCTTTCCTGTCCTTGGAGAAAGTTTCCCGTAGCTCGGGCGAAGTTTCCAGGAGCTCGGGGGAAGTTTCCAGGAGCTCGGGGGAAGTTTCCAGGAGCTCGGGGGAAGTTTCCAGGAGCTCGGGGAAAGTTTCCAGGAGCTCGGCGGAAGTTTCCAGGAGCTCGGGGAAAGTTTCCAGGAGCTCGGAGGAAGTTTCCAGGAGCTCGGGGAAGTTTCCAGAAAGTTTCCAGGAGCTCAGGGAAAGCTTCCAGGAGCTCGGGGAAAGTTTCCAGGAGCTCGGAGGAAGTTTCCAGGAGCTCTGGGAAAGCTTCCAGGAGCTCGGGGAAAGTTTCCAGGAGCTCGGAGGAAGATTCCAGGAGCTCGGGAAGTTTCCAGAAAGTTTCCAGGAGCACGGGAAGTTTCAGGAGCTCGGAGAAAGTTTCCAGGAGGTCGGGGAAGTTTCCAGGAGCTCGGAGGAAGTTTCCAGGAGCTCGGGGAAGTTTCCAGAAAGTTTCCAGGAGCTCAGGGAAAGCTTCCAGGAGCTCGGGGAAAGTTTCCAGGAGCTCGGAGGAAGTTTCCAGGAGCTCAGGGAAGTTTCCAGAAAGTTTCCAGGAGCTCAGGGAAAGCTTCCAGGAGCTCGGTGAAGTTTCCAGAAAGTTTCCAGGAGCTCGGGGAAGTTTCCAGGAGCTCGGGGGAAGTTTCCAGGAGGTCGGGGGAAGTTTCCAGGAGCTCGAGGGAAGTTTCCAGGAGCTCGGGGAAAGTTTCCAGGAGCTCGGGGAAGTTTCCAGGAGCTCGGGGGAAGTTTCCAGGAGCTCGAGGGAAGTTTCCAGGAGCTCGGGGAAAGTTTCCAGGAGCTCGGGGAAGTTTCCAGGAGCTCGGGGAAGTTTCCAGGAGGATAAATATAAAAAAACTCCTGAAGGTAACGACACGAAGAGCAGACGCCAAAGTGACGCCGCTCCACAGATACGACTCACCACAAAACATCAACTCTGACGACTTTTGTTTTGTGATTTAAAACTGAATTCAAAGAACAATGAGAAAAGATTAGAGTTTAACAGGAGAACACATGATGACATCACGAGGTGGAGCAGGGTTTTCGCAGGAGGATCCGTCATGTGGTCGGAGGCACAGAGACTCAGAGGAGCAAAACCTAAACCAGGACTGAACCAGGACTGAACCAGGACTAAACCAGGACTAAACTAGGACTAAACCAGGACTAAACCAGGACTAAACCAGGGCTAAACCAGGACTGAACCAGGACTAAACTAGGACTAAACCAGGACTGAACCAGGACTAAACCAGGACTGAACCAGGACTAAACCAGGACTGAACCAGGACTGAACCAGGACTAAACTAGGACTAAACCAGGACTAAACCAGGACTGAACCAGGACTGAACCAGGACTAAACTAGGACTAAACCAGGACTGAACCAGGACTGAACCAGGACTGAACCAGGACTGAACCAGGACTAAACCAGGACTGAACCAGGACTAAACCAGGACTAAACCAGGACTAAAACAGGACTGAACCAGGACTAAACCAGGACTAAACCAGGACTAAACCAGGACTGAACCAGGACTAAACCAGGACTAAAACAGGACTGAACCAGGACTAAACCAGGACTGAACCAGGACTAAACCAGGACTAAACCAGGACTAAACCAGGACTGAACCAGGACTAAACCAGGACTAAACCAGGACTGAACCAGGACTAAACCAGGACTAAACCAGGACTAAACCAGGACTGAACCAGGACTAAACCAGGACTAAACCAGGACTGTACCAGGACTAAACCAGGACTTAACCAGGACTGAACCAGGACTAAACCAGGACTGAATCAGGACTAAACCAGGACTAAACCAGGACTAAACCAGGACTAAACCAGGACTGAACCAGGACTGAACCAGGACTGAACCAGGACTAAACCAGGACTGAACCAGGACTAAACCAGGACTAAACCAGGACTAAACCAGGACTGAACCAGGACTAAACCAGGACTAAACCAGGACTAAAACAGGACTGAACCAGGACTAAACCAGGACTAAACCAGGACTAAACCAGGACTGAACCAGGACTAAACCAGGACTAAAACAGGACTAAACCAGGACTGAACCAGGACTAAACCAGGACTGAACCAGGACTAAACCAGGACTAAACCAGGACTAAACCAGGACTGAACCAGGACTAAACCAGGACTAAACCAGGACTAAAACAGGACTGAACCAGGACTAAACCAGGTCTAAACAAGGACTAAACCAGGACTTAACCAGGACTAAACCAGGACTAAACCAGGACTGAACCAGGACTAAACCAGGACTAAACCAGGACTGAACCAGGACTGAACCAGGACTAAACCAGGACTGAACCAGGACTAAACCAGGACTAAACCAGGACTAAAACAGGACTGAACCAGGACTAAACCAGGACTGAACCAGGACTAAACCAGGACTAAACCAGGACTGAACCAGGACTGAACCAGGACTAAACCAGGACTAAACCAGGACTAAAACAGGACTGAACCAGGACTAAACCAGGACTAAACCAGGACTAAACCAGGACTAAACCAGGACTAAACCAGGACTGAACCAGGACTAAACCAGGACTAAACCAGGACTAAAACAGGACTGAACCAGGACTAAACCAGGACTAAACCAGGACTAAACCAGGACTAAAACAGGACTAAACCAGGACTAAACCAGGACTGAACCAGGACTAAACCAGGACTAAACCAGGACTGAATCAGGACTAAACTAGGTCTAAACCAGGATTGAACCCAGGACTAAACCAGGACTAAACCAGGACTGAACCAGGACTAAACCAGGACTAAACCAGGACTGAATCAGGACTAAACCAGGACTAAACCAGGACTGAACCAGGACTAAACCAGGACTAAACCAGGACTAAACCAGGACTAAACCAGGACTGAACCCGGACTAAACCAGGACTAAACCAGGACTGAACCAGGACTAAACCAGGACTAAACCAGGACAAAACCAGGACTGAACCAGGACTGAACCAGGACTGAACCAGGACTAAACCAGGACTAAACCAGGACTAAACCAGGACTGAACCAGGACTAAACCAGGACTAAACCAGGACTAAACCAGGACTGAACCAGGACTAAACCAGGACTAAACCAGGACTGAACCAGGACTAAACCAGGACTAAACCAGGACTAAACCAGGACTGAACCAGGACTAAACCAGGACTAAACCAGGACTGAACCAGGACTGAACCAGGACTAAACCAGGACTAAACCAGGACTAAACCAGGACTAAACCAGGACTGAATCAGGACTGAACCAGGACTAAACCAGGACTGAACCAGGACTAAACCAGGACTAAACCAGGACTAAACCAGGACTAAACCAGGACTAAACCAGGACTGAAGCAGGACTAAAGCAGGACTAAACCAGGACTGAAGCAGGACTAAAGCAGGACTAAACCAGGACTGAATCAGGACTAAACCAGGACTAAACCAGGACTAAACCAGGACTAAACCAGGACTAAACCAGGACTGAATCAGGACTAAACCAGGACTAAACCAGGACTGAACCAGGACTAAACCAGGACTAAATTATGAGTAAATCAGGACTAAACCAGGACTAAACCAGGACTGAACCAGGACTAAACCAGGACTAAACCAGGGCTGAATCAGGACTAAACCAGGACTAAACCAGGACTAAACCTGGACTAAACCAGGACTAAACCAGGACTAAACCAGGACTAAACCAGGACTAAACCAGGACTGAACCAGGACTAAACCAGTGCTAAACCAGGACTAAACCTGGACTAAACCAGGACTAAACCAGGACTAAACCAGGACTAAACCAGGACTAAACCAGGACTAAACCAGGACTGAACCAGGGCTGAACCAGGACTAAACCAGGACTAAACCAGGACTAAAACAGGTCTGAACCAGGACTAAAGCTGGACTAAACCAGGACTAAACCAGGACCGAATCAGGACTAAACCAGGACTAAACCAGGACTGAACCAGGACTAAACCAGGACTAAACCAGGACTAAATCAGAACTGAACTAGGACTAAACCAGGACTAAACCAGGACTGGATCAGGACTAAACCAGGACTGAACCAGGACTGAACCAGGACTAAACCAGGACTGGATCAGGACTAAACCAGGACTAAACCAGGACTGAACCAGGACTAAACCAGGACTAAACCAGGACTAAACCAGGACTAAACCAGGACTGAATCAGGACTAAACCAGGACTAAACCAGGACTGAATCAGGACTAAACCAGGACTAAACCAGGACTAAACCAGGACTGAACCAGGACTGAACCAGGACTGAACCAGGACTAAACCAGGACTAAACCAGGACTAAACCAGGACTGAACCAGGACTAAACCAGGACTAAACCAGGACTAAACCAGGACTGAACCAGGACTAAACCAGGACTAAATCAGGACTGAACCAGGACTAAACCAGGACTAAACCAGGACTAAACCAGGACTGAACCAGGACTAAACCAGGACTAAACCAGGACTGAACCAGGACTGAACCAGGACTAAACCAGGACTAAACCAGGACTAAACCAGGACTGAATCAGGACTGAACCAGGACTAAACCAGGACTAAACCAGGACTGAACCAGGACTAAACCAGGACTAAACCAGGACTAAACCAGGACTAAACCAGGACTAAACCAGGCCTAAACCAGGACTGAACCAGGACTAAACCAGGCCTAAACCAGGACTGAACCAGGACTAAACCAGGACTAAACCATGACTAAACCAGGACTAAACCAGGACTAAACCAGGACTGAATCAGGACTAAACCAGGACTAAACCAGGACTGAACCAGGACTAAACCAGGACTAAACCAGGACTGAACCAGGACTAAACCAGGACTAAACCAGGACTGAACCAGGACTAAACCAGGACTAAAACAGGACTGAATCAGGACTAAACCAGGACTAAACCAGGACTAAACCTGGACTAAACCAGGACTAAACCAGGACTAAACCAGGACTAAACCAGGACTAAACCAGGACTGAACCAGGACTAAACCAGGACTAAACCAGGACTGAATCAGGACTAAACCAGGACTAAACCAGGACTAAACCAGGACTAAACCAGGACTAAACCAGGACTAAACCAGGACTGAACCAGGACTAAACCAGGACTAAACCAGGACTAAAACAGGACTGAACCAGGACTAAACCAGGACTAAACCAGGACTGAACCAGGACTGAATCAGGACTAAACCAGGACTAAACCAGGACTTAACCAGGACTAAACCAGGACTAAACCAGGACTGAATCAGGACTAAACCAGGACTAAACCAGGACTAAACCAGGACTAAACCAGGACTAAACCAGGACTGAACCAGGACTAAACCAGGACTAAACCAGGACTGAATCAGGACTAAACCAGGACTAAACCAGGACTGAATCAGGACTAAAGCAGGACTAAACCAGGACTAAACCAGGACTAAACCAGGACTGAATCAGGACTAAACCAGGACTAAACCAGGACTGAATCAGGACTAAACCAGGACTAAACCAGGACTAAACCAGGACTGAACCAGGACTGAACCAGGACTGAACCAGGACTAAACCAGGACTAAACCAGGACTAAACCAGGACTGAACCAGGACTAAACCAGGACTAAACCAGGACTAAACCAGGACTGAACCAGGACTAAACCAGGACTAAATCAGGACTGAACCAGGACTAAACCAGGACTAAACCAGGACTAAACCAGGACTGAACCAGGACTAAACCAGGACTAAACCAGGACTGAACCAGGACTGAACCAGGACTAAACCAGGACTAAACCAGGACTAAACCAGGACTGAATCAGGACTGAACCAGGACTAAACCAGGACTAAACCAGGACTGAACCAGGACTAAACCAGGACTAAACCAGGACTAAACCAGGACTAAATCAGGACTAAACCAGGACTGAATCAGGATTAAAGCAGGACTAAACCAGGACTGAATCAGGACTAAAGCAGGACTAAACCAGGACTGAATCAGGACTAAACCAGGACTAAACCAGGACTAAACCAGGACTAAACCAGGACTAAACCAGGACTGAATCAGGACTAAACCAGGACTAAACCAGGACTGAACCAGGACTAAACCAGGACTAAACCAGGACTGAACCAGGACTAAACCAGGACTAAACCAGGACTGAACCAGGACTAAACCAGGACTAAACCAGGACTAAACCAGGACTAAACCAGGACTAAACCAGGACTAAACCTGGACTAAACCAGGACTAAACCAGGACTAAACCAGGACTAAACCAGGACTAAACCAGGACTGAACCAGGACTAAACCAGGCCTAAACCAGGACTGAACCAGGACTAAACCAGGACTAAACCAGGACTAAACCAGGACTAAACCAGGACTAAACCAGGACTAAACCAGGACTGAACCAGGACTAAACCAGGACTGAACCAGGACTAAACCAGGACTAAACCAGGACTGAACCAGGACTAAACCAGGACTAAACCAGGACTGAATCAGGACTAAACCAGGACTAAACCAGGACTAAACCTGGACTAAACCAGGACTAAACCAGGACTAAACCAGGACTAAACCAGGACTGAACCAGGACTAAACCAGGACTAAACCAGGACTAAACCAGGACTAAACCAGGACTAAACCAGGACTAAACCAGGACTGAACCAGGACTAAACCAGGACTGAACCAGGACTGAACCAGGACTAAACCAGGACTAAACCAGGACTGAACCAGGACTAAACCAGGACTGAACCAGGACTGAACCAGGACTAAACCAGGACTAAACCAGGACTAAACCAGGACTAAACCAGGACTAAACCAGGACTAAACCAGGACTGAACCAGGACTGAACCAGGACTAAACCAGGACTAAACCAGGACTGAACCAGGACTAAACCAGGACTAAACCAGGACTGAACCAGGACTAAACCAGGACTAAACCAGGACTGAACCAGGACTAAACCAGGACTAAACCAGGACTAAACCTGGACTAAACCAGGACTAAACCAGGACTAAACCAGGACTAAACCAGGACTGAACCAGGACTAAACCAGGCCTAAACCAGGACTGAACCAGGACTAAACCAGGACTAAACCAGGACTAAACCAGGACTAAACCAGGACTAAACCAGGACTAAACCAGGACTAAACCAGGACTGAACCAGGACTAAACCAGGACTAAACCAGGACTGAACCAGGACTAAACCAGGACTAAACCAGGACTGAACCAGGACTAAACCAGGACTAAACCAGGACTGAATCAGGACTAAACCAGGACTAAACCAGGACTAAACCAGGACTAAACCAGGACTAAACCAGGACTAAACCAGGACTAAACCAGGACTGAACCAGGACTAAACCAGGACTAAACCAAGACTAAACCAGGTCTAAACCAAGACTAAACCAGGTCTAAACCAGGACTAAACCAGGACTAAACCAGTCTCAGATTGTGGTTTCCTCTCTGTCTCTCGTCGTTTTCTCTCCTCTGACCCTCGATAATTCACTTATTGATTTTGCTCTGGTTCTGTTGTGTCAGATGCCCTCCCTGACCCTCGTACTGCAGTTCAGTCGGTTTGGGCTCCGCTTCAGTCGGGACGTTGTCAGAAAACAGACTTAATACTGTAGAGTTTGGAAAAATGTTGGAATAAATTTATATTTTTGTTAATTAAAATAAAATGGCAAATTTTGATTGTGACATATCCCCACCGAACCTACACCTGTTATCTCCTGGTCCAGTCCTGGTCCAGTCCTGGTCCAGTCCTGGTTTAGTCCTGGTTCAGACCTGGTTTAGTCCTGGTTTAGTCCTGGTTCAGACCTGGTTTAGTCCTGGTTTAGTCCTGGTTTAGTCCTGGTTTAGTCCTGGTTTAGTCCTGGTTTAGTCCTGGTTTAGTCCTGGTTTAGACCTGGTTTAGTCCTGGTTTAGTCCTGGTTTAGACTTGATTTAGACTTGGTTTAGACCTGGTTTTAGATCTAGTTTAATGCTTGTTTAGTCCTGGTTTAGTCCTGGTTTAGTTCTGGTTTAGACTTGGTTTAGACCTGGTTTAGACCTGGTTCAGACCTGGTTTAGACCTGGTTCAGACCTGGTCCAGTCCTGGTTTAGTCCTGGTTCAGTCCTGGTTTAGTCCTGGTTTAGTCCTGGTTCAGACCTGGTTTAGTCCTGGTTTAGTCCTGGTTTAGTCCTGGTTTAGTCCTGGTCCAGTCCTGGTCCAGTCCTGGTCCAGTCCTGGTTTAGTCCTGGTTCAGACCTGGTTCAGACCTGGTTTAGTCCTGGTTCAGTCCTGGTCCAGTCCTGGTTTAGTCCTGGTTCAGACCTGGTTTAGTCCTGGTTCAGACCTGGTTTAGTCCTGGTTCAGTCCTGGTTTAGTCCTGGTTTAGTCCTGGTTTAGTCCTGGTTTAGTCCTGGTCCAGTCCTGGTCCAGTCCTGGTCCAGTCCTGGTCTTTGGGTCCAGACCGGGACTAACTCGAGCCTAAATGAGCCTCTTTGAGTGCTGAGGTCACATGACGGCGCCTGAGGCTATGAGCCAATCAGAGCGCAGCACCGAGCGGCCTGACAGCGGCGCTTTTGTGGAAGGGTCTGGACCTGAGACCGGGTTCAGTCCTGGTTTAGACCGGGTTCAGTCCTGGGTCAGTCCTGGGTCAGTCCTGGGTCAGTCCTGGTTTAGTCCTGGTTTAGTCCTGGTTCAGTCCTGGTTTAGACCTGGTTTAGACCTGGTTTAGACCTGGTTTAGACCTGGTTTAGACCTGGTTTAGTCCTGGTTTAGTCCTGGTCCAGTCCTGGTTTAGTCCTGGTTTAGTCCTGGTCCAGTCCTGGTTTAGTCCTGGTTCAGTCCTGGTTCAGTCCTGGTTTAGTCCTGGTCCAGTCCTGGTTCAGTCCTGGTTCAGTCCTGGTTCAGTCCTGGTTTAGTCCTGGTTTAGTCCTGGTTTAGACCTGGTTTAGTCTTGGTTTAGTCCTGGTTTAGTCCTGGTTCAGTCCTGGTTTAGTCCTGCTTCAGTCCTGGTTTAGTCCTGGTTTAGTCCTGGTTTAGACCTGGTTTAGTCTCGGTTTAGTCCTGGTTTAGTCCTGGTTCAGTCCTGGTTTAGTCCTGGTTTAGTCCTGGTTTAGACCTGGTTTAGACCTGTTTTAGTCCTGGTTTAGACCTGGTTTAGTCCTGGTTTAGACCTGGTTTAGACCTGGTTCAGACCTGGTTTAGTCCTGGTTCAGTCCTGGTTTAGTCCTGGTTCAGTCCTGGTTTAGTCCTGGTTTAGTCCTGGTCCAGTCCTGGTCCAGTCCTGGTCCAGTCCTGGTCTTTGGGTCCAGACCGGGACTAACTCGAGCCTAAATGAGCCTCTTTGAGTGCTGAGGTCACATGACGGCGCCTGAGGCTATGAGCCAATCAGAGCGCAGCACCGAGCGGCCTGACAGCGGCGCTTTTGTGGAAGGGTCTGGACCTGAGACCGGGTTCAGTCCTGGTTTAGACCGGGTTCAGTCCTGGGTCAGTCCTGGTTTAGACCGGGTTCAGTCCTGGTTTAGACCGGGTTCAGTCCTGGGTCAGTCCTGGGTCAGTCCTGGGTCAGTCCTGGTTTAGTCCTGGTTTAGTCCTGGTTCAGTCCTGGTTTAGACCTCGTTTAGACCTGGTGCAGTCCTGGTTTAGTCCTGGTTTAGTCCTGGTCCAGTCCTGGTTTAGTCCTGGTTCAGTCCTGGTTCAGTCCTGGTTTAGTCCTGGGTCAGTCCTGGGTCAGTCCTGGGTCAGTCCTGGGTCAGTCCTGGTTTAGTCCTGGTTTAGTCCTGGTTTAGACCTGGTTTAGACCTGGTTTAGTCCTGGTTCAGTCCTGGTTTAGACCTGGTTTAGACCTCGTTTAGTCATGGTACAGTCATGGATTAGTCCTGGTTTAGACCTGGTTAATACCTCGTTTAGTCCTGTTTCAGTCCTGGTTTAGTCCTGGTTTAGTCCTGGTTTAGTCCTGGTTTAGACCTGGTTCAGTCCTGGTTTAGACCTGGTTTAGACCTGGTTTAGACCTGGTTTAGACCTGGTTTAGACCTGGTTTAGACCTGGTTTAGACCTGGTTTAGACCTGGTTTAGACCTGGTTTAGCCCTGGTTTAGTCCTGGTTTAGTCCTGGTTTAGTCCTGGTTTAGTCCTGGTTCAGTCCTGGTTCAGTCCTGGTTTAGACCTGGTTTAGACCTGGTTTAGACCTGGTTTAGACCTGGTTTCGACCTGGTTTAGACCTGGTTTAGTCCTGGTTTAGTCCTGGTTTAGTCCTGGTTTAGACCTGGTTCAGTCCTGGTTTAGTCCTGGTTTAGACCTGGTTTAGACCTGGTTTAGACCTGGTTTAGACCTGGTTTAGACCTGGTTTAGACCTGGTTTAGACCTCGTTTAGGCCTGGTCCAGTCCTGGTTCAGTCCTGGTTCAGTCCTGGTTTAGTCCTGGTCCAGTCCTGGTTCAGTCCTGGTTTAGACCTGGTTTAGTCCTGGTCCAGTCCTGGTTCAGTCCCAGTTCAATCCTGGTTTAGTTCTGGTTCAGTCCTTGTTCAGTCCTAGTTTAGACCTGGTTTAGACCTGGTTCAGTCCTGGTTTAGACCTGGTTTAGTCCTGGTTTAGACCTGGTTTAGTCCAGGTTCAGTCCTGGTTTAGTCCTGGTTTAGTCCTGGTTCAGTCCTGGTTCAGTCCTGGTTTAGACCTGGTTTAGACCTGGTTTAGACCTGGTTTAGACCTGGTTTAGTCCTGGTTTAGACTTGGTTTAGACCTGGTCCAGTCCTGGTGTAGTCCTGGTTTAGTCCTGGTCCAGTCCTGGTTTAGTCCTGGTTCAGTCCTGGTGTAGTCCTGCTTTAGCCCTGGTTTAGTCCTGGTTTAGACCTGGTCCAGTCCTGGTTTAGTCCTGGTTTAGTCCTGGTTCAGTTCTGGTTTAGCCCTGGTTTAGTCCTGGTTTAGTCCTGGTTTAGTCCTGGTTCAGTCCTGGTTCAGTCCAGGTTTAGACCAGGTTTAGTCCTGGTTCAGTCCTGGTTCAGTCCTGGTTTAGACCTGGTTCAGTCCTGGTCCAGTCCTGGTTCAGTCCTGGTTTAGTCCTGGTTCAGTCCTGGTTTAGTCCTGGTTCAGTCCTGGTTTAGTCCTGGTCCAGTCCTGGTCCAGTCCTGGTCCAGTCCTGGTTCAGTCCTGGTTTAGTCCTGGTTCAGTCCTGGTTTAGTCCTGGTTTAGTCCTGGTTTAGTCCTGGTTTAGTCCTGGTCCAGTCATGGTTCTGAGGAGCACGACCTCGAAGAGAAAGAACCGATTCTTCTGCAGGAAATAAAAGAACAGAGAAGAAGCAAAAGACCTGAGGCTCTGACACAGAACTACAATTTATGAACCAGGACTAAACCAGGACTAAACCAGGTCTGAACCAGGACTAAACCAGGACATAATTCCTGATGACTTAATCCTTAAGATTTTGAAATTTCATGAGAATTTTACGCAACAGCGACAAAAACTGTGACTTAGACAGACTGACACTCCTCCTCCTGCCCTCCTCCTGCCCTCCTCCTCCTACACTCCTCCTCCTGCACTCCTCCTCCTGCACTCCTCCTGCCCTCCTCCTCCTACACTCCTCCTCCTGCACTCCTCCTCCTACACTCCTCCTCCCACACTCCTCCTCCTGCACTCCTCCTCCTACACTCCTCCTCCTGCACTCCTCCTCCTGCACTCCTCCTGCCCTCCTCCTCCTACACTCCTCCTCCTGCACTCCTCCTCCTACACTCCTCCTCCTGCACTCCTCCTCCTGCACTCCTCCTGCCCTCCTCCTCCTACACTCCTCCTCCTGCACTCCTCCTCCTGCCCTCCTCCTGCCCTCCTCCTCCTACACTCCTCCTCCTGCCCTCCTCCTCCTGCCCTCAGGTCGTTTCTCTTCTCTAGTTTTGTGGAGTTTGTCTCCGTCAGCTGAGCAGAAATGACGTCCTGTAATTACCACAGAAATAATAATGAAGAATTTTAGAAATAAACTCACACAAATGAAACTGTCACAGCACAAAACAGCACAAACCAAATACAAACGTTTGACATCATTTTCTTCCTGTTTTGAGGCTGTTTCACATTCTGAGGTTCTGGACGACATCATCGACCAAAATAAAACTGTGAATATCTGAAGAACCAGAATCACAGACTGAACTTTCTGCAGCACAGACACAGTTTGTGCAGGTTTGAGTTTGAGGCGACTTCAGCAGGTGCTGTTCAGAGTCTCAGTGCTGAACCTCCTCAGGTCACAGCTCATAATGTGACTGAGGACAGAAGAGACGCTTCACTCACACTGAGGCGCCGCCAAAACCTTCTTCTACCACAGCTCAACTGACTCGAATTAAACAGATTCATCTTAAAACAGCAATTTTAAGATTTTTCTACTTAATAAGATGAGATTTTTTTGACTTGTTTCCAGATATTTCATCCTGATTTCTCTTATCTCCATATTACAACTTATTCTCAGCACTTTTTATATGAACTCAGTCCAGGTTCAGCCTCTTTCACTTCCTCCTCAAACCAATAAGGGGAAAATCTGTCCATAAACACTTGAAACTCGTGTTTTCTGCTCAGAACAAGATTCAGATTTCGTCTTGTTTTAAGAAAATTTGGTAAATTTCTTACTGCACTGGCAGAAAATTACACTTAAAACAGGGAATTCTGTGGACCTGTGGACTCCTCCAACACTGACGGGGATGTGGCTCAGACACATTCGTCACAGGGAGAATCAGGTCAGGACTAAATCTGGACCAAAAAAAGGACCAAAAAAAAAAGGACCCAAATATAAAAGTGTTTGAGCCGAAGAGACGAGAGAAAAAACAAAAGTCTGATCATATTTTACTAAAAAGCAGCTCAGACACAGAGAAACCAGGACTGAACCAGGACTGAACCAGGACTAAACCAGGACTAAACCAGGACTGAACCAGGACTGAACCAGGACTGAACCAGGACTGAACCAGGACTGAACCAGGACTAAACCAGGACTGAACCAGGTCTAAACCAGGACTGAACCAGGACTAAACCAGGACTGAACCAGGTCTAAACCAGGACTGAACCAGGACTGAACCAGGACGCTTTGGTCTCAGGGTGGATCTTAGGCAGGTTGTCAGAGGTCCAGTTGCAGTTGATGTGAGGGTCTGGTGTGCTGGGGTTCTCAGTTGATGTGAGGGTCTGGTGTGCTGGGGTTCTCAGTTGATGTGAAGGTCTGGTGTGCTGGGGTTCTCAGTTGATGTGAGGGTCTGGTGTGCTGGGGTTCTCAGTTGATGTGAGGGTCTGGTGTGCTGGGGTTCTTTTTATACTCACCACTAAGTGACTGATCAGGAACTGATCACAGGTGAGGCTGGAATCCAGGACTGGGTGCATCATGTGACAAGGAGACAAGACTTTTGTCCTGCCTAAATCTGACCTTTGTGTTCAGTAAATGATCAAAGTTTCTTCAGTGAAGCAAATTTATTTGAGTAAATTGAGCAGAATGTGGGAGGTTTGAGCTTTAATATGAGACATTTCTGAAACCAATCGATTCATTTACAGTCGGGTTATGAACTTTTGTTTCTACAAAATGGATCAGAGACTTTTGTCGGGGACTGTGGTTTAGTCCTGATACATGTTTTTATGGTTCGTCTGAAACAAGGAAACAATCAAATCAGACGCAGAGAAACACACCTCCAGGCTCAGTCCTCCTCCTCCTCCTCCTCTCCTCTCCTCCTCCGCTACCCTCCTCCTCCTCCTCCTCTCCTCCTCCTCCTCTCCTCCTCCTCCTCCTCTCCTCCTCCTCCTCTCCTCCTCCTCCGCTCCCCTCTTCCTCCTCCTCCTCCTCCTGCTCTCCTCCTCCTGCCCTCCTCCTCCTGCCCTCCTCCTCCTCTTTCTCCTCTTTCTCTCTCTCGCAGCTGCAGCTCAAACAAAGCATCTCTCTCTCTCCTCTTCCTGCCATTCTCTCTCACCCCCTCCGTTCCTCTCTTCTTTTTCTCTCCATTTCCTCGTATTCTTCTCAAACTCCTCTTCCTCACAGCAAGAGAAAAGAGGAAAGGAAAGAGGAGAGATGAAAAGAGGAGAGGAAAGAGGAGAGATGAAAAGAGGAGAGGAAAGAGGAGAGATGAAAAGAGGAGAGGTCTCTATTTTATGTTCTTTCCTTCATTCGTTCCTTCTTTTTGTCCTTTTTCGTTCTTTCTTACTTTCGTTCCTTCTTTCATTCTTTCTTTTCGTTCTTTCGTTCTCAGGCCTCTGCACATTTGTTTGATTTGTCCAAATGAAAATCTGAGTTGATAAAAACTCTGCAGGAGGAAAAGGTCAGAGGGAAGTGAAGGAAAGATAAGATTTCAGTCCCACAGCGAGAAAACGAGGGGCCCGAACGACAGAAGAGGAGGAGGGGAAAGAAAAACAGAGCGAGGAGGAGGAGAGGAGGACGGGGGGGGAGGGGTAATCTGAAGAAAAACAAAAGCCCGGGGAGCAGGACAGAGGCAGAAACAGGAAGTGCGTTTCCCGTTTCCTGTGGCGCCCGCGGAGCAGGAAGTGAACTCAAAATGGCCGCTTCTGTTTCAGGAGTTTGTTTTTTCAAAAAGAAAAAAGAGGAAAGAAGAGATACGATCGAGAAGACGACGGCAGAACGGCTGCTGCTGCTCTCGGACGCTCTTCTCTTTCCAAAACCAAAACCTCCGCCGTCAGAACCACAAGAGTTCAGTTTTACCCGAATCGTCTCCGGCCTCAGAGTCGTTCAGATTCACTGAACCTTCAAACCTTTGGTCCATAATCGCTGCTTCCAAACAAACACCGGGTCTACAACGAATGAGAGAAACGTGAGCACAGGCGCTGCACGTTTTTCTTCTTCGTCCGTTGTGTTTTTCCGTTTCAGTTCGTCTTTGATTTTTGTTCATTGGCACAGCGAAAAAAAATAAATAAAAAAAGACTTAAAGTGTAAAGTTTCTGTGGTAAAAGAGTGGAGGAAAAGCCGAGGACGAGACGCCGGAATCGTGCGGAAAGTGTATCGATCATGAACGACCCGCCTCATCCCGACATATTCCGGACATATTTGTGACCTTTTCTCTGGGTTTTCCTGGTCGTGTGTCGTGTGGGTGAAGCTGCACCGTTTACTCCAGCGGGTTTTTGGGTTTTTATGCCGCAAAACGCAAAGAAACTGAAACCGAAACTGAGACCAGGCCTTCGGGTCGCGGCGACGCCGACACGTGCAGACCGTCAACACCAGGACCCGTGAGACCAGGGGAGGAGCTCTGAGCACAGCGCCCTCCTCAGGCACAGACGCTCCACACAACGCCGACGGCATCTCCATGGAGACGGGTTCCACACTGCGGCTTTAAGCGCAGCGCGGAGGTTCCATCAGACTTTATCTTTGCCCGTCACAAAATTCTGTCGCTGAATATTATCGTCCGCCGTTTTACTTTAACTGTCGATGATGGAATCGGCCGACGTGATCACGAGGAGACATGTTTAATAATAATTCACTGTCATTTTGAATCATTCATTCCCACCGAACCTCCTCCCGCGCCGGAGCATCAGCGCCCCCTGGAGCATCAGCGCCCCCTGGAGCATCAGCGCCCCCTGGAGCATCAGCGCCCCCTGGAGCAGAACATCCTCTGTCACAGGGAGAACATCCTCTGTCACAGGGAGAACACTCATATTCACTGAGCCGAGTCCTTTAGTCGCACAGAAGCACAAGGAAAGAGCTGCTTTTTTCAGCTCTTACAGTTTATGCAAATGAGCCGTGAGGTTTTAAGTTTAGTCTGTGTAAAAGGGAAGTGCTGTGACCTGCCCGAGGACGACAGACGGGAAATAGTCTAAAGCTGCATGAAACATTCTGATCTCCCACTGCTGCAGCTCTGGACTCAGGACGTTCATGTGCTGCACAGTTCCGTTTGTTTATGGAGATGAGGAACAGTGATAAAAATAATGAGGAGAATTTTAATATGAAAATCAAGAATCGATCGTTAATTCTCCAGACGATCGATTGAGAAAATGTAATCAAAGCCCGTCCTCGGTGTGAACGACATATTTATGGTTTATTCGCTTCAGATTTTCCGTCGACGTTAAAAGAATTCCCTCAGTGACGCATTCGGTTAATGTGACGTCTGTGCAGAGAAACGTGTTTCTACACGAGAACAGAGAGTCTGGTTCCCCCGGGGACGTGGAGGGAAATTTAAACTTTTTCCAACGTGAAGATGTTATTTCTTTGTCTGAAATGTTCCACAGTACGGCATTAAACCTTTTTATCTCCATGGAAACCAACCCAGAGCAGGTTCCAGGTCAGATCTGTGGAGAGGCGACCGCGCTCACAGTCAGAACGCCTGTTTTTCTGGGTATTTTTGTGGTTTAGTCCTGGTCTAGTCCTGGTCTAGTCCTGGTTTAATCCTGGTCTAGTCCTGGTTTAGTCCTGGTTTAGTCCTGGTTTAGTCCTGGTCTAGTCCTGGTCTAGTCCTGGTTTAGTCCTGGTCTAGTCCTGGTTTAGTCCTGGTTTAGTCCTGGTTTAGTCCTGGTCTAGTCCTGGTCTAGTCCTGGTCTAGTCCTGGTTTAGTCCTGGTCTAGTCCTGGTCTAGTCCTGGTTTAGTCCTGGTCTAGTCCTGGTCTAGTCCTGGTTTAGTCCTGGTCTAGTCCTGGTTTAGTCCTGGTCTAGTCCTGGTTCAGTCCTGGTTTAGTCCTGGTTTAGTCCTGGTTTA
The DNA here is from genome assembly GCA_030686955.1 of Odontamblyopus rebecca. NCBI lineage: Eukaryota > Metazoa > Chordata > Actinopteri > Gobiiformes > Gobiidae > Odontamblyopus > Odontamblyopus rebecca. Next base: position 38,663,899 of record CM060666.1, read on the forward strand.
GTCCTGGTTTAGTCCTGGTCTAGTCCTGGTCTAGTCCTGGTCTAGTCCTGGTCTAGTCCTGGTTTAGCCCTGGTCTAGTCCTGGTCTAGTCCTGGTTTAGTCCAGGTCTAGTCCTGGTCTAGTCCTGGTTTAGTCCTGGTCTAGTCCTGGTTTAGTCCTGGTTTAGTCCTGGTTCAGTCCTGGTCTAGTCCTGGTTCAGTCCTGGTCTAGTCCTGGTCTAGTCCTGGTCTAGTCCTGGTCTAGTCCTGGTTTAGTCCTGGTTTAGTGCTTTGTCTGTTCTATCTCCATGGAGACCAACCCAGACCAGGTTCCAGGTCAGATCTGTGGAGAGGCGAGTCTGTTCAGCTCTGAAACCTCCTGTAACTGAACAAACGTGAAGTTGAGCTGTTTAATGTCGCACTGCGGAACATTCCAGATAAAACAATGAGGTAACCATAGAAACAAGCAGGCGACGGACCCCCGACCGGAAAGTTCCGCACTGCAGCTTTAATTCGACAGTGGTATCGCGGCTCACCTGTCGGCAGACGGGGGGCGCTCCAGGCGGCTGGTGCTCACTTGGGTGTAGACCGAGTCCGACAGGTGGTGCTGGTGCTGCGGCAGGTGCTGGTGCGGCAGGTGGGGGTAGTCCTCCGACAGGGGGCCGCCCGCCGCGCTCACCCCGCCGTAGAGCCGCTCGTCCTGGGACGATCTGTCCGGAGACCTGGGGAGGTCCTGGATCTCAGCGTAATCTCGCTCACGGGCCTGACGCTCCCGAAGCTCCCGAGTCTTCGCCTGAATCCTGAACAAACACCAGAAACACTTTAGAGCTCCCGAGTCTTCGCCTGAATCCTGAACAAACACCAGAAACACTTTAGAGCTCCCGAGTCTTCGCCTGAATCCTGAACAAACACCAGAAACACTTTAGAGCTCCCGAGTCTTCGCCTGAATCCTGAACAAACACCAGAAACACTTTAGAGCTCTGGAGTCTTCGCCTGAATCCTGAACAAACACCAGAAACACTTTAGAGCTCCCGAGTCTTCGCCTGAATCCTGAACAAACACCAGAAACACTTTAGAGCTCCCGAGTCTTCGCCTGAATCCTGAACAAACACCAGAAACACTTTAGAGCTCCCGAGTCTTCGCCTGAATCCTGAACAAACACCAGAAACACTTTAGAGCTCCCGAGTCTTCGCCTGAATCCTGAACAAACACCAGAAACACTTTAGAGCTCCCGAGTCTTCGCCTGAATCCTGAACAAACACCAGAAACACTTTAGAGCTCCCGAGTCTTCGCCTGAATCCTGAACAAACACCAGAAACACTTTAGAGCTCTGGAGTCTTCGCCTGAATCCTGAACAAACACCAGAAACACTTTAGAGCTCCCGAGTCTTCGCCTGAATCCTGAACAAACACCAGAAACACTTTAGAGCTCCCGAGTCTTCGCCTGAATCCTGAACAAACACCAGAAACACTTTAGAGCTCCCGAGTCTTCGCCTGAATCCTGAAGAAACACCAGAAACACTTTAGAGCTCCCGAGTCTTCGCCTGAATCCTGAACAAACACCAGAAACACTTTAGAGCTCCCGAGTCTTCGCCTGAATCCTGAACAAACACCAGAAACACTTTAGAGCTCCCGAGTCTTCGCCTGAATCCTGAACAAACACCAGAAACACTTTAGAGCTCCCGAGTCTTCGCCTGAATGCTGAACAAACACCAGAAACACTTTAGAGCTCTGGAGTCTTCGCCTGAATCCTGAACAAACACCAGAAACACTTTAGAGCTCCCGAGTCTTCGCCTGAATCCTGAACAAACACCAGAAACACTTTAGAGCTCCCGAGTCTTCGCCTGAATCCTGAACAAACACCAGAAACACTTTAGAGCTCCGGAGTCTTCGCCTGAATCCTGAACAAACACCAGAAACACTTTAGAGCTCCCGAGTCTTCGCCTGAAACCTGAACAAACACCAGAAACACTTTAGAGCTCCCGAGTCTTCGCCTGAATCCTGAACAAACACCAGAAACACTTTAGAGCTCCCGAGTCTTCGCCTGAATCCTGAACAAACACCAGAAACACTTTAGAGCTCCCGAGTCTTCGCCTGAATCCTGAACAAACACCAGAAACACTTTAGAGCTCTGGAGTCTTCGCCTGAATCCTGAACAAACACCAGAAACACTTTAGAGCTCCCGAGTCTTCGCCTGAATCCTGAACAAACACCAGAAACACTTTAGAGCTCCCGAGTCTTCGCCTGAATCCTGAACAAACACCAGAAACACTTTAGAGCTCCCGAGTCTTCGCCTGAATCCTGAACAAACACCAGAAACACTTTAGAGCTCCCGAGTCTTCGCCTGAATCCTGAACAAACACCAGAAACACTTTAGAGCTCCGGAGTCTTCGCCTGAATCCTGAACAAACACCAGAAACACTCCGTGGTTGTGTGGTTGTGCGGTTCTGCGGTTCTGCAGTTGTGCGGTTCTGTGGTTCTGCGGTTCTGTGGTTCTGCGGTTCCGTGGTTCTGTGGTTGTGCGGTTGTGTGGTTCTGTGGTTGTGCGGTTGTGTGGTTCTGTGGTTCTGCGGTTCTGCGGTTGTGTGGTTCTGCGGTTGTGTGGTTCTGCGGTTCTGTGGTTGTGCGGTTCTGTGGTTCTGTGGTTCTGTGGTTGTGTGGTTCTGCGGTTGTGTGGTTCTGCGGTTCTGTGGTTGTGCGGTTCTGTGGTTGTGCGGTTCTGTGGTTCTGTGGTTGTGTGGTTCTGCGGTTGTGTGGTTCTGCGGTTCTGTGGTTCTGTGGTTGTGTGGTTCTGCGGTTCTGTGGTTCTGTGGTTGTGCGGTTGTGTGGTTCTGTGGTTGTGTGGTTCTGCGGTTGTGTGGTTCTGCGGTTCTGTGGTTCTGCAGTTCTGTGGTTGTGTGGTTGTGTGGTTCTGTGGTTGTGCGGTTGTGCGGTTCTGTGGTTCTGTGGTTCTGCGGTTCTGTGGTTGTGTGGTTCTGCGGTTCTGTGGTTCTGCGGTTCTGTGGTTCTGTGGTTCTGTGGTTCTGTGGTTGTGTGGTTCTGTGGTTCTGCGGTTCTGTGGTTCTGTGGTTCTGTGGTTCTGCGGTTGTGTGGTTCTGTGGTTGTGCGGTTGTGTGGTTCTGTGGTTCTGTGGTTCTGCGGTTCTGTGGTTGTGTGGTTCTGCGGTTCTGTGGTTGTGTGGTTCTGTGGTTCTGCGGTTCTGTGGTTCTGTGGTTCTGTGGTTCTGCGGTTCTGTGGTTCTGTGGTTCTGCGGTTCTGCGGTTCTGTGGTTCTGCGGTTCTGCGGTTCTGTGGTTCTGTGGTTCTGCGGTTGTGTGGTTCTGTGGTTCTGTGGTTCTGCGGTTGTGTGGTTCTGTGGTTCCGTGGTTCTCACCTCTCCTGCTCCAGCCTCATCCTCAGTGTGTCCTCGTCGGCCGTGTCCTCACTTCTCCACTTGGACGAACCCTTTCGGTCCATCTTCTCTCCGGGACGTTCGTCTTTACGGTTTTTCCCGAACCTGGAGAAAAAGGGAAACACGGAGACGGCGTGAGGGAACGAGGGAACGAGGGAACGAGGGAACGAGGGAACGAGGGAACAAGGGAATGAGGGAACGAGGGAACAAAGGAACAAGGGAACGAAGGAACAAGGGAACGAGGGAACAAAGGAACAAGGGAACGAGGGAACGAAGGAACGAGGGAACAAGGGAACGAAGGAACAAAGGAACAAAAGAACGAGGGAACGAAGGAACAAGGGAACGAGGGAACAAAGGAACAAGGGAACGAGGGAATAAAGGAACAAGGGAACGAGGGAACGAGGGAACGAGGGAACAAAGGAACAAAGGAACAAGGGAATGAGGGAACGAGGGAACGAGGGAACGAGGGTTCGGAAACAGACTTAGAAACAGGTTTATGAAAGTGTCCTGCTCAAGAGCACAAGAGAAGAACACACCGAGGACTGAACCAGGACTGAACCAGGACTGAACCAGGACTGAACCAGGACTAAACCAGGACTAAACCAGGACTGAACCAGGACTGAACCAGGACTGAACCAGGACTAAACCAGGACTAAACCAGGACTGAACCAGGACTAAACCAGGACTAAACCAGGACTGAACCAGGTCTAAACCAGGACTGAACCAGGACTGAACCAGGACTGAACCAGGACTAAACCAGGACTAAACCAGGACTGAACCAGGACTAAACCAGGACTAAACCAGGACTAAACCAGGACTGAACCAGGACTAAACCAGGACTAAACCAGGACTAAACCAGGACTAAACCAGGACTAAACCAGGACTAAACCAGGACTAAACCAGGACTGAACCAGGACTAAACCAGGACTAAACCAGGACTGAACCAGGTCTAAACCAGGACTGAACCAGGACTGAACCAGGTCTAAACCAGGACTGAACCAGGTCTAAATCATGCAGATGTTACAGCTGTGCTTGTAATGTTCCGCACTGGGGCATTAAACTCGTCTCATCTCCGTGGAGATGAAAACACATCAGTGAAAGTGAGTTTTTTTAAGTCACTAAACAGGAACGATGGATGCATGTAAAGTCGTACTGTGGAACATGCGGATAAAATAACCATGACAACAGTCGCTCAGGAAAGTTCCGCAGTGTCTCTTTCCCCCGGGGCCCACAGACCTTCAGGATCCTTGAAAACATTTTCACTTTGACAAAGAGCTGAGGCGTGTTCGTCTTTACGGCCGGAGTTTTATGAACGTTGGGATCAGGGTTTAAACGCGGCAGGAGCGACGGGAGTGACGGGAGCGACGGGAGCGACGGGAGCGACAGGAGCGCTCCCGCCGCTCCCGTCTGCAGGAGCGCCGTAAATCCCGTTTATGGGCGGCGGTCCCAGGGCGTCCGGGCGCGGAGACGAGCGGCGTCCGTCTGCACCGCGGCCGTAAATCTGCAGACAGAAGCTTTTAAAGATCCACTAATGAACGAGATGAAATCTGCTAATGCACCAGGGGCAGGAAGAGGGGCAATTACCTCTGAGGGGCAGTAAGAGGGGTATATACCTCTGAGGGGGCATAAAGAGGGGGCATTTACCTCTGAGGGGAAGTAAAGAGGAGGTATTTACCTCTGAGGGGGCGTAAAGAGGGGGTATTTACCTCTGAGGGGTAATACAGAGGGGGTATATACCTCTGAGGGGGCGTAAAGAGGGGGTATTTACCTCTGAGGGGGAGTAAAGAGGGGGTATTTACCTCTGAGGGGTAATACATATATACCTCTGAGGGGCGTAAAGAGTGTATTTACCTCTGAGGGGGAGTAAAGAGGGGGTATTTACCTCTGAGGGGGCGTAAAAAGGGGGAATTTACCTCTGAGGGGTAATACAGAGGGGGTATTTACCTCTGAGGGGTAATACAGAGGGGATATTTACCTCTGAGGGGTAATACAAAGGGGGTATTTACCTCTGAGGGGTAATACAGAGGGGGTATTTACCTCTGAGGGGTATTAAGGAGGGGTATTTACCTCTGAGGGGTAATACAGAGGGGGTATTTACCTCTGAGGGGTAATACAGAGGGGGTATTTACCTCTGAGGGGTAATACAGAGGGGTTATTTACCTCTGAGGGGTAATACAGAGGGGGTATTTACCTCTGAGGGGTAATACAGAGGGGGTATTTACCTCTGAGGGGTAATACAGAGGGGGTTATTTACCTCTGAGGGGTAATACAGAGGGGGTATATACCTCTGAGGGGGCATAAAGAGGGGGTATTTACCTCTGAGGGGCAGTAAAGAGGGGGCATTTACCTCTGAGGGGCAGTAAAGAGGGGGCATTTACCTCTGAGGGGCAGTAAAGAGGGGGCATTTACCTCTGAGGGGCAGTAAAGAGGGGGTATTTACCTCTGAGGGGTATTAAGGAGGGGTATTTACTAGGGCCCGACCCATATGGATTTAGTTGCGGCCGATATGATTCCGATAAAACAGGAGTTGGAGCTGCCGATATAATCGCCGATATATTTATGATGTAAAAATTCCCTGTAAATCTTCAGTTGTTTATATAACTTAAATTTGGCTCTGTTGGATTTTCATTCGGGTTTATTTAGGCGACATTTCCTGTTCTTCTGCCTCTTTACGTCATATTTAAAGAGTCGCTCGGCCTAATGGTGTTTTTGTACGATATTCTCCCCAGTAAAGAAAGTTCTGTAGGTAAACTCCCGCTGTTAGCCTTTAGCGGTAAACTCCCGCTGTTAGCCTTTAGCGGTAAACTCCCGCTGTTAGCCTTTAGCGGTAAACTCCCGCTGTTAGCCTTTAGCGGTAAAGTCCCGCTGTTAGCCTTTAGCGGTAAACTCCCGCTGTTAGCCTTTAGCGGTAAACTCCCGCTGTTAGCCTTTAGCGGTAAACTCCCGCTGTTAGCCTTTAGCGGTAAACTCCCGCTGTTAGCCTTTAGCGGTAAACTCCCGCTGTTAGCCTTTAGCGGTAAACTCCCGCTGTTAGCCTTTAGCGGTAAACTCCTGCTGTTAGCCTTTAGCGGTAAACTCCCGCTGTTAGCCTTTAGCGGTAAACTCCCGCTGTTAGCCTTTAGCGGTAAACTCCCGCTGTTAGCCTTTAGCGGTAAACTCCGCTGTTAGCCTTTAGCGGTAAACTCCCGCTGTTAGCCTTTAGCGGTAAACTCCCGCTGTTAGCCTTTAGCGGTAAACTCCCGCTGTTAGCCTTTAGCGGTAAACTCCCGCTGTTAGCCTTTAGCGGTAAACTCCCGCTGTTAGCCTTTAGCGGTAAACTCCCGCTGTTAGCCTTTAGCGGTAAACTCACGCTGTTAGCCTGTAGCGGTAAACTAACGCTGTTAGCCTTTAGCGGTAAACTCCCGCTGTTAGCCTTTAGCGGTAAACTCCCGCTGTTAGCCTTTAGCGGTAAAGTCCCGCTGTTAGCCTTTAGCGGTAAACTCCCGCTGTTAGCCTTTAGCGGTAAACTCCCGCTGTTAGCCTTTAGCGGTAAACTCCCGCTGTTAGCCTTTAGCGGTAAACTCCCGCTGTTAGCCTTTAGCGGTAAACTCCCGCTGTTAGCCTTTAGCGGTAAACTCCCGCTGTTAGCCTTTAGCGGTAAACTCCCGCTGTTAGCCTTTAGCGGTAAATGCGTGTGCGCCGCGGTAATGAAGGATCTGCTAAATGCGGATAATTCACACCTCTGTTCACAGTCATTTCCATATCAGTGTGTGTAACATATATACGGCCACTAGAGTCACTTTACAGTCGCTAACAGAAAACAGCCTGTTTATGTGTGCGAGCTACAGCAGCTAATCGCTAACCAATGAGAAACGCACACAGACACATGACTCCTCAGATAAACCCTGATGCCCCGCCACAGATCAGGACATTTATCTGGGGACTGGATTAAACGGGCAGAATACAGAGTCGTGTGTTTTTTCATTCTGCTGATGTTAAATTCTCTTTGTTCCTCAAATCAAACTTTAATCGTTTATTCACCTGAACCTCGTTTTTATCAAATATTTAAACATCAGCACTTCATCCTGGACTGAACCAGACAGGAGGAGAGGAGAGAGGAGAGAGGAGGAGAGGAGAGAGGAGAGAGGAGGAGAGGAGGAGAGGAGAGGAGAGAGGAGGAGGAGAAGAGGAGGAGGAGAGGAGAGAGGAGGAGAGGAGAGAGGAGGAGGAGAAGAGGAGGAGGAGAGGAGGAGGAGAGGAGAGAGGAGGAGGAGGAGGAGAGGAGGAGGAGAGAGGAGAGGAGGAGTGAGTGTGGAGGAGAGAGAGGAGAGAGGAGCGAGGAGGAGAGGAGGAGAGGAGAGGAGAGAGGAGGAGAGGAGAGAGGAGGAGAGGAGGAGGAGAGGAGAGGAGAGGAGAGAGGAGAGAGGAGGAGGAGAGGAGGGAGAGAGGAGGGAGAGAGAGAGGAGAGGAGGAGAGGGAGAGAGGAGGAGGAGAGGAGAGGAGAGGAGAGGAGAGAGGAGGAGAGAGGAGAGGAGGAGGAGAGAGAGGAGGAGGGAGGAGGAGGAGAGAGAGAGGAGGAGGAGAGGAGGAGGGAGAGAGAGAGAGAGAGGAGAGAGAGGAGGAGGAGAGGAGAGGAGAGAGAGGAGAGGAGAGAGGAGGAGGAGAGAGGAGAGAGAGGAGGAGAGAGAGGAGGAGAGAGAGGAGAGAGAGGAGGAAGAGAGAGGAGAGAGGAGAGAGAGGAGAGAGAGAGAGAGAGGAGAGAGAGGAGAGAGAGAGAGGAGGAGAGGAGAGAGAGAGAGGGAGAGAGAGGAGAGAGGAGAGAGAGAGAGGAGAGAGGAGAGAGAGAGGAGGAGAGGAGAGAGGAGGAGAGAGAGAGAGAAGAGAGAGAGCGAGGAGAGAGAGGAGAGAGGAGAGAAGAGGAGAGAGGAGAGAGGAGAGGAGAGAGGAGAGGAGAGGAGAGGAGAGAGGAGGAGAGGAGAGAGGAGGAGAGGAGAGAGGAAAAAAGAGGAGAGGAGAGAGGAGGAGAGGAGGAGAAGAGAGAAAGAGAGAGGAGGAGAGAGAGAGAGGAGGAGAGAGAGAGAGGAGAGAGAGGAGGAGAGAGAGGAGAGAGAGGAGAGAGGAGAGAGGAGAGAGGAGGAGAGGAGGAGAGAGAGGAGAGGAGGAGGAGAGGAGGAGAGAGGAGGAGAGGAGAGAGGAGGAGGAGGGAGAGAGGAGGAGAGAGAGGAGAGAGGAGGGAGGAGGGAGAGAGGAGGAGAGAGGAGGGAGAGGAGAGGAGAGGAGAGAGGAGGGAGAGAGGAGGAGGAGAGGAGAGAGGAGAGGAGAGAGAGAGAGGAGAGGAGAAGAGAGGAGGAGGAGGAGGAGAGAGGAGAGAGAGAGGAGGGAGGGAGAGGAGGAGAGAGAGAGGAGAGAGGAGAGGAGGAGAGGAGAGAGAGGAGGAGAGGAGAGAGAGGAGGAGAGAGGAGGAGAGAAGGGAGGAGAGAGGAGGAGAGAGGAGGAGGAGAGAGGAGGAGAGGAGAGAGGAGAGAGAGAGGAGAAGCGGAGGAGAGAGAGGAGGAGAGAGGAGAGAGAGAGGAGAGAGGGAGGAGAGAGAGAGAGAGGAGAGGGAGAGAAGGAGAGAGAGGAGGAGAGAGGAGAGAGAGAGAGGAGAGGAGGGAGAGGAGGAGAAGAGAGAGAGAGAGGAGAGAGAGGAGAGGAGGAGAGGAGGGAGAGAGAGAGAGAGAGGAGAGAGGAGAGAGAGGAGCGGAGAGAGGAGGAGAGGAGAGGAGGAGAGGAAAAGGAGAGAGGAGGAGAGGAGAGAGGAGAGAGGGAGAGAGGAGAGAGAGAGAGAGAGAGAGAGAGAGAGAGAGGAGAGAGGAGAGAGAGAGGAGGGAGAGAGGAGAGAGAGGAGGAGAGAGGATAGAGGAGGCGAGAGGAGGAGAGGAGAGAGGAAAAAAGAGGAGAGAGGAGAGAGGAGAGGAGAGAGAGAGAGGAAAAAAGAGGAGAGAGGAGAGAGAGGAGGACAGAGGAGAGGAGAGAGGAGGAGACAGGAGAGGAGAGAGGAGGAGAGAAGGGAGAGGAGGAGAGGAGGAGAGAGGAGAGAGGAGGAGAGAGGAGGAGAGGAGAGAGGAGAGGAGAGGGAGAGAGAGAGGAGAGAGGAGAGAGGAGAGGAGGAGAGGAGGAGAGGAGGAGAGGAGGAGAGAGAGAGGGAGGGAGGAGAGGAGAGGAGAGGAGAGAGAGGAGAGGAGGAGAGGAGAGAGAGGAGGAGAGAGAGAGAGAGGAGGAGGAGGAGAGAGGAGGAGAGAGAGAGGAGAGAGAGAGAGGGAGGAGAGAGGAGAGAGGAGGAGAGGAGAGAGGAGGAGAGGAGAGAGGAGGAGAGAGGAGAGAGGAGAGAGGAGGAGAGGAGAGGAGAGAGGAGGAGAGGAGAGAGGAGGAGAGGAGAGAGGAGGAGAGGAGAGAGGAGATGAGAGTAAAGTTCCGCAGTGTCTTTAGTGTCTCTGACCTGAACATGTCTCCCAGTCCCTTCAGGACGCTCTTCTTGGACTTGGCTCCGTCCTTCTTGGGCTCTTTGGTCACTTCCTGTCGGGGGCCTCCTGCTCCTCCTGCTCCTCCTGCTCCTCCTGCTCCTCCTCCTGCTCCTCCTCTCCTCCTGCTCCTCCTCCTGCTCCTCCTCTCCTCCTCTCCTCCTTCTGCTCCGTGCTCCTCCTCTTCTCCTCTTTGGCTCTCGTTGTGCCGTTGGGCAAAGCTTTTTCCGGCGGGGACAGCGGCGTCGTGTCCGGAACCGTGGAGACGGAATCACGACCGGAACGAGAACTTTCCTCAGAGTTTTCCTCCACTGGAATGAGAAGAACATGAGAACCAGACCAGGACTAAACCAGGACTAAACCAGGACTAAACCGGGACTAAACCGGGACTAAACCGGGACTAAACCAGGACTAAACCGGGACTAAACCGGGACTAAACCAGGACTAAACCAGGACTAAACCAGGACTAAACCAGGACTAAACCAGGACTAAACCGGGACTAAACCGGGACTAAACCGGGACTAAACCAGGACTAAACCAGGACTAAACCAGGACTAAACCGGGACTAAACCGGGACTAAACCAGGACTAAACCAGGACTAAACCAGGACTAAACCGGGACTAAACCGGGACTAAACCAGGACTAAACCAGGACTAAACCAGGACTAAACCAGGACTAAACCAGGACTAAACCAGGACTAAACCGGGACTAAACCGGGACTAAACCGGGACTAAACCAGGACTAAACCAGGACTAAACCAGGACTAAACCGGGACTAAACCGGGACTAAACCGGGACTAAACCGGGACTAAACCGGGACTAAACCGGGACTAAACCGGGACTAAACCGGGACTAAACCAGGACTAAACCAGGACTAAACCGGGACTAAACCGGGACTAAACCGGGACTAAACCAGGACTAAACCAGGACTAAACCGGGACTAAACCGGGACTAAACCGGGACTAAACCGGGACTAAACCAGGACTAAACCGGGACTAAACCGGGACTAAACCGGGACTAAACCGGGACTAAACCGGGACTAAACCAGGACTAAACCAGGACTAAACCGGGACTAAACCGGGACTAAACCGGGACTAAACCAGGACTAAACCAGGACTAAACCAGGACTAAACCGGGACTAAACCGGGACTAAACCAGGACTAAACCAGGACTAAACCAGGACTAAACCAGGACTAAACCGGGACTAAACCAGGACTAAACCAGGACTAAACCAGGACTAAACCAGGACAGCTGAAAATAACCCAGGAGAGTGTCTGAAGTCCTGGTCAGATCCTGAGCTGGCTTCTCTCTGTGCTGAGTCACTCCCCCTCAGAGCTCTGCTCATTTATTCACTGTTTTATTCTTTGTTTTGTTTTTCAACACAACTTAAAGTGAAAATGAAACTGAGGAAATAATGAACCATGAAATGTGGTGTGATGGGAGGGCATCTGACACAGGGGAGGGCATCTGACACAGGGGAGGGCATCTGACACAGGGGAGGGCATCTGACACAGGGGAGGGCATCTGACACAGGGGAGGGCATCTGACACAGGGGAGGGCATCTGACACAGGGAGGGCATCTGACACAGGGGAGGGCATCTGACACAGGGAGGGCATCTGACACAGGGGAGGGCATCTGACACAGGGGAGGGCATCTGACACAGGGGAGGGCATCTGACACAGGGGAGGGCATCTGACACAGGGGAGGGCATCTGACACAGGGGAGGGCATCTGACACAGGGGAGGGCATCTGACACAGGGGAGGGCATCTGACACAGGGGAGGGCATCTGACACAGGGGAGGGCATCTGACACAGGGAGGGCATCTGACACAGGGAGGGCATCTGACACAGGGGAGGGCATCTGACACAGGGAGGGCATCTGACACAGGGGAGGGCATCTGACACACGGGAGGGCATCTGACACAGGGAGGGCATCTGACACATTAGTCTCATGCTTCACTCCGGCCGTTTACAGTGACGTTAGTCAAAGCTGTTTCCATCAGACACATTTCCCATCATGCACCTGTCAGAGCTCCTGAACCAGACTAACCCCGGTCTAACCCCGGTCTAACCCCGGTCTAACCCCGGTCTAACCCCGGTCTAACCCCGGTCTAACCCCGGTCTAACCCCGGTCTAACCCCGGTCTAACCCCGGTCTAACCCAGGTCTAACCCCGGTCTAACCCAGGTCTAACCCCGGTCTAACCCCGGTCTAACCCCGGTCTAACCCCGGTCTAACCCCGGTCTAACCCAGGTCTAACCCCGGTCTAACCCCGGTCTAACCCCGGTCTAACCCAGGTCTAACCCCGGTCTAACCCAGGTCTAACCCCGGGCTAACCCCGGTCTAACCCCGGTCTCACCCCGGTCTAACCCCCGGTCTAACCCCCGGTCTAACCCCCGGTCTAACCCCCGGTCTAACCCAGGTCTAACCCCGGTCTAACCCCGGTCTAACCCCGGTCTAACCCCGGTCTAACCCCGGTCTAACCCAGGTCTAACCCCGGTCTCCAACCCCGGTCTAACCCCGGTCTAACCCCGGTCTCCGTCTAACCCAGGTCTAACCCCGGTCCCAACTCCCGGTCTAACCCCGGTCTAACCCAGGTCTAACCCCGGTCTAACCCCGGTCTAACCCCGGTCTAACCCCGGTCTAACCCCGGTCTAACCCCGGTCTAACCCAGGTCTAACCCCGGTCTAACCCCGGTCTAACCCCGGTCTAACCCAGGTCTAACCCAGGTCTAACCCTGGTCTAACCCAGGTCTAACCCCGGTCTAACCCCGGTCTAACCCCGGTCTAACCCCGGTCTAACCCCGGTCTAACCCCGGTCTAACCCCGGTCTAACCCCGGTCTAACCCCGGTCTAACCCCGGTCTAACCCCGGTCTAACCCCGGTCTAACCCCGGTCTAACCCAGGTCTAACCCCGGTCTAACCCAGGTCTAACCCAGGTCTAACCCTGGTCTAACCCCGGTCTAACCCTGGTCTAACCCTGGTCTAACCCTGGTCCGTACTCTTACGTGTCTCCATGCCGTCGTCCTCGTCCTCCGGCGCCGGCGCTCGGTCGTACGACTTGTCGATGGCGGCTCTGAAGCTCTCGTTGCAGCCCCGCCCCCTCACAATGCGGGGGCGGGGCCTGTGGAAGGCCACGCCCCCGTTCAGCATCGTCACTTCGGCCACCGCCGTCTGCAAACTCTCCAACGAGCTGGACTTCTTCAGGCCGAGCGCCGGCCCCACGTCCCGTGAGGAGGAGCCTGAGGAGACGGAGCCACGTTTAGTTTATCTGTGATTTCACTGAACAGGATTTACCCCCAGACCTGAGGGCAGCTGCAGCACATTTGTGCTCGACTCCATTTTTGTCTTAATGTCACTTTTCAAACTGCCCCTTTTACCCCTAATGAAGTGTTCTACCTCCTTCTGTTCAGTCCAACCTGTTATTTCACATCTGCTGCTGTAGTTGTGTCATGAGGCTGTGAGAAAAGCTACAGGACCAGGAATAGAGATGAAAAAAAATCACACTGTTTTATACAAAACCCACAGCAAACCTGTAGAAACAACTTTTTGGACATAAAAATGCTTAATTTAGGGCCTGAGCTACAAAAATGCAAAATCTCAAGTCTGTAAGTAAATTAAAAATCTCCTTATTGCCCTAAAAACAAAAAAAGTGCAGTGGCTCCATGACTTTCCTGGTCCAGTCCTGGAAACAGCTCCTGTCAGGACCACGGCCAGAGCCACAGCACTTCTGCATTTCCAGGGTGGAAATTACATTTGGATTTGTTCATTTGGACTGAAATAAACCTTTAAATAAAAATAGAAAGAGATGCACAATTACACACACCAAGATGTGTCATTTTCCATGTGTGTGAGAATTAACTCCACTTAGAGCGACTTTTTCCCTCGTTATAAACACACACAGTCAGAGGAGTCGACCATCTTGACTCACTTCACTCTTTGGCAAAGTTTGGCTCCATCAAAATGGACGGAGCGCATGAGTTTGGGGAAAACAAAGTTCCTATTGGACACTCGTTTTGCACAGAATTTCCTGGTTTGGCCCATGGATGTTTAATAAGAGCTGGAAAAGCCCCGCCCCCTCTGTCAGCCCCGCCCCCTCTGTCAGCCCCGCCCCCTCTGTCAGCCCCGCCCCCTCTGTCTGTGACCTCAGACTGACATGAGGCCGAGTGAGGAAAACACCTCCCACAGAAGCTCAGAGTGTTTATGTGAACCTGCCCGAGTTCTTCAGGCATCAGCAGCTTTCAGAAAGAGCGCCTCCTGGAGGATTCGTCTGGATTTATACAATATCAACTTTAGACTCATTTAAATCCTCAAAGTGTCGAAGAATCACCGCAGTAAGAGTCAGAGTTTCTCTCTCGTCCACAGCCTGAGGTCTGATGTTTGAACATGACACTTTAATTAACCCTCCTCCTGTTCCCTCCATTCACACACACACTACACACACTACACACACTACACACACTACACACACTATACACACTATACACACACTATACACACACTATACACACACTATACACACACTATACACACACACTATACACACACTATACACACTATACACACACACTATACACACACTATACACACACTATACACACACACTATACACACTATACACACTATACACACACTATACACACACTATACACACACACTATACACACACTATACACACACTATACACACACACTACACACACTATACACACACTATACACACACTATACACACACACTATACACACACTATACACACACTATACACACACTATACACACACTATACACACACACACAGTTTATAATTATGACACTTGATGATTTTTTCGGACTAAAATCATGTCCAGTCGTCGCACTTATATTTGCATATTTCAGTATTTCCAATAGAATTTCAATATTTTCAGAATATTTTCAGAATATTTTCAGAATATTTTCAGTATATTTTCAGAATATTTTCAGTATATTTTCAGTATATTTTCAGAATATTTTCAGTATATTTTCAGTATATTTTCAGTATATTTTCAGAATATTTTCAGAATATTTTCAGAATATTTTCAGTATATTTTCAGAATATTTTCAGTATATTTTCAGAATATTTTCAGTATATTTTCAGTATATTTTCAGTATATTTTCAGTATATTTTCAGAATATTTTCAGAATATTTTCAGAATATTTTCAGAATATTTCAGTATATTTTCAGTATATTTTCAGTATATTTTCAGAATATTTTCAGTATATTTTCAGAATATTTTCAGTATATTTTCAGTATATTTTCAGAATATTTCAGTATATTTTCAGTATATTTTCAGTATATTTTCAGTATATTTTCAGAATATTTTCAGTATATTTTCAGAATATTTTCAGTATATTTTCAGTATATTTTCAGTATATTTTCAGAATATTTTCAGTATATTTTCAGTATATTTTCAGAATATTTTCAGTATATTTTCAGAATATTTTCAGTATATTTTCAGTATATTTTCAGAATATTTTCAGTATATTTTCAGTATATTTTCAGAATATTTTCAGAATATTTTCAGAATATTTTCAGAATATTTTCAGAATATTTCAGTATATTTTCAGTATATTTTCAGAATATTTTCAGTATATTTTCAGAATATTTTCAGTATATTTTCAGAATATTTTCAGTATATTTTCAGAATATTTTCAGAATATTTTCAGTATATTTTCAGAATATTTCAGTATATTTTCAGTATATTTTCAGTATATTTTCAGAATATTTTCAGTATATTTTCAGAATATTTTCAGTATATTTTCAGTATATTTTCAGTATATTTTCAGTATATTTTCAGTATATTTTCAGAATATTTTCAGAATATTTTCAGTATATTTTCAGTATATTTTCAGTATATTTTCAGAATATTTTCAGAATATTTTCAGTATATTTTCAGTATATTTTCAGAATATTTTCAGAATATTTTCAGTATATTTTCAGAATATTTTCAGTATATTTTCAGTATATTTTCAGAATATTTTCAGAATATTTTCAGAATATTTTCAGTATATTTTCAGTATATTTTCAGTATATTTTCAGAATATTTTCAGTATATTTTCAGTATATTTTCAGTATATTTTCAGAATATTTTCAGTATATTTTCAGTATATTTTCAGAATATTTTCAGTATATTTTCAGAATATTTTCAGTATATTTTCAGTATATTTTCAGTATATTTTCAGAATCTTTCCGTTCCCTCCGGTGTTCCGTGGGCCTTGGCTGCGGCTCAGACTCTGGCTCAGATCTGAGGTTAAATCTGTCGACGCTCAAATAAAAACGAGTGTGAAAAACAGAAAAAACAGAGAGAAAGAACGTGTGAAACAGACGGGACCAAAGGAGGGCGAGAAGCTCCCCGCAGAGACCCCAATATGGACCGGGTTTGGACCGGGTTTAGAACGAGTTCGGGTACTGGTTCAGTCCTAAACCAGGACTAAACCAGGACTAAACCAGGACTAAACCAGGACTAAACCAGGACTAAACCAGGACTAAACCAGGTCTAAACCAGGACTAAACCAGGACTAGAGTCTCTGTTCCTCAGACTCAGTGACAGTGACGGATGCTCTGCTGTCACTTCACTCGTTTAATCACACGCTCTGATCTCTCCCTCTCTCCATCCCTCTCTCCCTCTCTCTTTCTCTCTCTCCCTCTCTCTTTCTCTCTCTCCATCCCTCTCTCTTTCTCTCTCTCCCTCTCTCTTTCTCTCTCTCCCTCTCTCTTTCTCTCTCTCCATCCCTCTCTCCCTCTCTCTTTCTCTCTCTCCATCCCTCTCTCTCCATCCCTCTCTCTCTCCATCCCTCTCTCCCTCTCTCTCCATCCCTCTCTCCCTCTCTCTTTCTCTCCATCCCTCTCTCCCTCTCTCTTTCTCTCTCCATCCCTCTCTCCCTCTCTCTTTCTCTCTCCATCCCTCTCTCTCTCTCCATCCCTCTCTCCCTCTCTCTTTTTCTCTCTCCATCCCTCTCTCCCTCTCTCTTTCTCTCTCCATCCCTCTCACCCTCTCTCTCTCATCCCTCTCTCCCTCTCTTTCTCTCTCTCCCTCTCTCCATCCCTCTCTCCCTCTCTTTCTCTCTCTCCCTCTCTCTTTCTCTCTCCATCCCTCTCTCCCTCTCTCTCTTCATCCCTCTCTCCCTCTCTCTTTCTCTCTCTCCATCCCTCTCTCTCTCCATCCCTTTCTCCCTCTCTTTCTCTCTCTCCATCCCTCTCTCCCTCTCTCTTTCTCTCTCTCCATCCCTCTCACCCTCTCTCTCTCTCTCCATCCCTCTCTCCCTCTTTTTCTGATCTAAACTAAAATAAACTTCTCGTTTCTTCAGGACTGAAATGCTTCTGCGTGAAAAGAGCAACGTTTCCTCAGGGTTTAGGCTTGTGAGCTTTAAAGCTGCACTGCGTAACTTTACTGTCAGGCGCCTTTCTCCAGGGCGATGTTATTCCCTGGAGGGGAATGTTCCGCAGTACGGCATTAGGTCAGATCTGCGGAGTGGCGAGTCTGTTTTTCTGAGGATTTTTGAGCTCTAAATCCTCCTGTGAGTGAATAAACGTGAAGTCGAGCTTTTTAAAGTCACACTGTGGAACATTCCAGAGCAGAACAATGACGTCTCCATGGGAACCACCAAGTGACGGAGCCCTGGCCTGAAAAGATCCACAGTGCAGCTGATTTCAAAGTGATTTCAAAGTGATTTCAAAGTGATTTCAAAGTGTAAAGTGGTGGTGGGTTAGTCGGGCTCTTACCTGCAGAGGGTTCAGGGCGAGGGAGGAGGTTAATGTCATCAGCCACTGTTAAGGAAAGGAAACAAAGAGACAAGAAGGTAGGAAACGAGGAGAGAGGAGACAGGGAGACGAGGAGCGAGGAGGAGGAGAGGATGCAAACATTTGGGCCGTTAGTTCATTCCACATGCGTCAATCAAACGGCAAAAACAAAGTCTCAACAACAAGAGCAGAAGTCCTCAAACTAAACCAGGACTAGACCAGGACTAGACCAGGACTAGACCAGGACTAGACCAGGACTAGACCAGGACTAGACCAGGACCCGGGTCTGTAGTTTGGGAACCACTGCCTTGTTCATGCAGGTTTAGTTTGGCTCAAAACGTCAAAATCTGTGACACGATTCAACGCAAATTTAAGACGAGAGCAGAACTGACGGAGCGAGAAGGAGGGAGGAGAGCAGGTGTGTCAGGTGCATTCAGGTGTGTCAGGTGCGTTCAGGTGTGTCAGGTGCATTCAGGTGCGTTCAGGTGTGTTCAGGTGTGTCAGGTGTGTTCAGGTGTGTTCAGGTGTGTTCAGGTGTGCCAGGTGTGTCAGGTGCATTCAGGTGCGTCAGGTGTGTCAGGTGTGTCAGGTGCGTCAGGTGTGTCAGGTGTGTCAGGTGCGTCAGGTGTGTTCAGGTGTGTCAGGTGTGTTCAGGTGTGCCAGGTGTGTCAGGTGCATTCAGGTGCGTCAGGTGTGTCAGGTGCGTCAGGTGTGTCAGGTGTGTCAGGTGCGTCAGGTGTGTTCAGGTGTGTCAGGTGTGTCAGGTGCGTCAGGTGTGGTCAGGTGTGTTCAGGTGTGTTCAGGTGTGTCAGGTGCGTCAGGTGTGTTCAAGTGTGTCAGGTGCGTCAGGTGTGTTCAGGTGTGTTCAGGTGTGTAAGGTGTGCCAGGTGTGTCAGGTGCATTCAGGTGTGTGAGGTGTGTCAGGTGTGTTCAGGTGTGTTCAGGTGTGTCAGGTGTGTTCAGGTGTGTCAGGTGTGTTCAGGTGTGTCAGGTGTGTTCAGGTGCATACAGGTGTGTCAGGTGCAGGTGTGTTAGGTGTGTTCAGGTGTGTAAGGTGTGTCAGGTGTGTTCAGGTTCATCAGGTGTGTTCAGGTGTGTTCAGGTGCATTCAGGTGTGTGAGGTGTGTCAGGTGTGTTCAGGTGTGTTCAGGTGCATTCAGGTGTGTCAGGTGCAGGTGCGTCAGGTGTGTTCAGGTTCATCAGGTGTGTTCAGGTGTGTCAGGTGCGTCAGGTGCAGGTGTGTCAGGTGTGTCATTTGCATCAGGTGCAGGTGTGTCAGGTGTCAGGTGCGTCAGGTGCAGGTGCGTCAGGTGTGTTCAGGTTCATCAGGTGTGTTCAGGTGTGTCAGGTGTGTTCAGGTGCAGGTGTGTCAGGTGTGTCATTTGCATCAGGTGCAGGTGTGTCAGGTGTGTCAGGTGCAGGTGTGTCAGGTGCGTCATTTGCGTCAGGTGCAGGTGTGTCAGGTGTGTCCAGGTGTGTCCAGGTGTGTTCAGGTGTGTCCAGGTGTGTCAGGTGCAGGTGCGTCAGGTGTGTTCAGGTTCATCAGGTGTGTTCAGGTGTGTCAGGTGCGTCAGGTGCAGGTGTGTCAGGTGTGTCATTTGCATCAGGTGCAGGTGTGTCAGGTGTGTCAGGTGCGTCAGGTGCAGGTGTGTCAGGTGTGTCAGGTGTGTCAGGTGCAGGTGCGTCAGGTGCAGGTGCGTCAGGTGTGTTCAGGTTCATCAGGTGTGTTCAGGTGTGTCAGGTGTGTTCAGGTGCAGGTGTGTCAGGTGTGTCATTTGCATCAGGTGCAGGTGTGTCAGGTGTGTCAGGTGTGTCAGGTGCAGGTGTGTCAGGTGCGTTGCAGGTGTGTCAGGTGTGTCAGGTGTGTCAGGTGCAGGTGTGTCAGGTGCGTCATTTGCGTCAGGTGCAGGTGTGTCAGGTGTGTCCAGGTGTGTCCAGGTGTGTTCAGGTGTGTCCAGGTGTGTCAGGTGCAGGTGCGTCAGGTGTGTTCAGGTGTGTCAGGTGTGTTCAGGTGCAGGTGTGTCAGGTGTGTCATTTGCATCAGGTGCAGGTGTGTCAGGTGTGTCAGGTGTGTCAGGTGCAGGTGTGTCAGGTGCGTCATTTGCGTCAGGTGCAGGTGTGTCAGGTGTGTCCAGGTGTGTCCAGGTGTGTTCAGGTGTGTCCAGGTGTGTCAGGTGCAGGTGCGTCAGGTGTGTTCAGGTTCATCAGGTGTGTTCAGGTGTGTCAGGTGCGTCAGGTGCAGGTGTGTCAGGTGTGTCATTTGCATCAGGTGCAGGTGTGTCAGGTGTGTCAGGTGCGTCAGGTGCAGGTGTGTCAGGTGTGTCATTTGCGTCAGGTGCAGGTGTGTCAGGTGTGTCAGGTGTGTCAGGTGTGTTCAGGTGTGTCAGGTGCAGGTGCGTCAGGTGTGTTCAGGTTCATCAGGTGTGTCAGGTGCGTCAGGTGTGTCAGGTGCAGGTGAGTTCAGGTGTGTTCAGGTGCGCCGTACCCAGGTCCATGCTCTTGGACTTCCTGGTCTTGATGATCTCGAGCGTCGAGGCGTCGCTGAACTGTTTGGAACGTTTCTCTGAGACACTTTGACGCCCAAAACCTTCCCTGAGGAACAGGCCGTCTGAGAGGAGGTGCTCCTGCCCCGGAGCGCTGAGGAGGAGGAGAGGAGGAGAGGAGGAGACCACAGGGACATGAGAAATTAGCAACGAGAAGACAGATCGTACATCAGAATTGTAAACAGGTGTAAACTCAGAGCTGCTCTGTTCTGCAGACAAATCCTGCAGCTGTGTTTGGGATCAGAGATTTTAAGTCTTTATGAGGGGAGAGTTTAAGTCTCATCAGATTCTCCTTGTGTCTGTGATGTGCACTTTTTGTCGTACGTTTAAAAATAGATTAAGACCAAAAAACTCTGTGTTGTGTTTGGCCTTAAGAGCCTCAGACAGAGCGGTGCCTCAGGTTAGCGTCTGTACAGAGCGGTGCCTCTGGTTAGCGTCTGTACAGAGCGGTGCCTCTGGTTAGCGTCTGTACAGAGCGGTGCCTCTGGTTAGCGTCTGTACAGAGCGGTGCCTCTGGTTAGCGCCTGTACAGAGCGGTGCCTCAGGTTAGCGTCTGTACAGAGCGGTGCCTCTGGTTAGCGCCTTGTCACGACCCCTTCCTACAAGTGTGTGTGTGTGTGTGTGGGCGCTGTCTGTGCATCTATTTATTTCTGTGCAGGTGAAGCTGAGGGGGACCTAGGTGTGCGTGGTGCGTCTGGGCCCGACGTGCTGCGCCTATTTAAAGGCCCGCCTACTGCCGCTCGCTCTCTCTCTCTCGAGGCCGTCACCTGCGCTGCAGGTCATGACAGCCTGTACAGAGCGGTGCCTCAGGTTAGCGTCTGTACAGAGCGGTGCCTCTGGTTAGCGCCTGTACAGAGCGGTGCCTCTGGTTAGCGCCTGTACAGAGCGGTGCCTCAGGTTAGCGTCTGTACAGAGCGGTGCCTCAGGTTAGCGTCTGTACAGAGCGGTGCCTCCGGTTAGCGCCTGTACAGAGTGGTGCCTCCGGTTAGCGCCTGTACAGAGCGGTGCCTCCGGTTAGCGTCTGTACAGAGCGGTGCCTCAGGTTAGCGTCTGTACAGAGCGGTGCTTCCGGTTAGCGCCTGTACAGAGCGGTGCCTCCGGTTAGCGTCTGTACAGAGCGGTGCCTCTGGTTAGCGCCTGTACAGAGCGGTGCCTCTGGTTAGGGCCTGTACAGAGCGGTGCCTCAGGTTAGCGTCTGTACAGAGCGGTGCCTCAGGTTAGCGCCTCTGGTTAGCGTCTGTACAAAGCGGTGCCTCAGGTTAGCGCCTGTACAGAGCGGTGCCTCTGGTTAGCGTCTGTACAGAGTGGTGCCTCTGGTTAGCATCTGTACAGAGTGGTGCCTCTGGTTAGCGCCTGTACAGAGCGGTGCCTCTGGTTAGCGCCTGTACAGAGCGGTGCCTCTGGTTAGCGCCTGTACAGAGCGGTGCCTCTGGTTAGCGCCTGTACAGAACGGTGCCTCTGGTTAGCGCCTGTACAGAGCGGTGCCTCTGGTTAGCATCTGTACAGAGCGGTGCCTCTGGTTAGCGTCCGTACAGAGTAGTGCCTCTGGTTAGCGCCTATACAGAGCGGTGCCTCTGGTTAGCGCCTGTACAGAGCGGTGCCTCAGGTTAGCGCCTGTACAGAGCGGTGCCTCTGGTTAGCGCCTGTACAGAGCGGTGCCTCAGGTTAGCGCCTGTACAGAGCGGTGCCTCTGGTTAGCGCCTGTACAGAGCGGTGCCTCTGGTTAGCGCCTGTACAGAGCGGTGCCTCTGGTTAGCGCCTGTACAGAGCGGTGCCTCTGGTTAGCGCCTGTACAGAGCGGTGCCTCTGGTTAGCATCTGTACCTGTGGGTTTGGCCGGGCGGCTCCTGGGCCCAGGGGGGGACGGGCTCTGCGGCGTAGCCCAGGCTCGGGAGCTCGTCTTGGGGGCAGAATCCGGGCTCGTCGTGGGAGGAGGAGGAGGAGTGGTCCGACAGGTGCGGCAGGTGCGGCAGGTGCGGCAGGTGAGGGGGGTGGTCCTCTTCAATCATCACCGTGTCGTCCTGAGGCATGTTCACCGTGGGAGAAAGCTGATAGTGCGCTGGAAAACACAACCAGGACTGAACCAGGACTGAACCAGGACTGAACCAGGACTGAACCAGGACTGAACCAGGACTGAACCAGGACTAAACCAGGTCTAAACCAGGACTGAACCAGGACTGAACCAGGACTGAACCAGGACTGAACCAGGACTGAACCAGGACTAAACCAGGACTAAACCAGGTCTAAACCAGGACTGAACCAGGACTGAACCAGGACTGAACCAGGACTGAACCAGGACTAAACCAGGTCTAAACCAGGACTGAACCAGGACTGAACCAGGACTGAACCAGGACTGAACCAGGACTAAACCAGGACTAAACCAGGACTAAACCAGGTCTAAACCAGGACTGAACCAGGACTGAACCAGGACTGAACCAGGACTGAACCAGGACTGAACCAGGACTGAACCAGGACTAAACCAGGACTGAACCAGGACTGAACCAGGACTGAACCAGGACTAAACCAGGACTAAACCAGGACTAAACCAGGTCTAAACCAGGACTGAACCAGGACTGAACCAGGACTGAACCAGGACTGAACCAGGACTAAACCAGGACTAAACCAGGACTAAACCAGGTCTAAACCAGGACTGAACCAGGACTGAACCAGGACTGAACCAGGACTAAACCAGGACTGAACCAGGACTGAACCAGGACTGAACCAGGACTAAACCAGGACTAAACCAGGACTAAACCAGGTCTAAACCAGGACTGAACCAGGACTGAACCAGGACTGAACCAGGACTAAACCAGGACTGAACCAGGACTGAACCAGGACTGAACCAGGACTAAACCAGGACTGAACCAGGACTAAACCAGGACTGAACCAGGACTGAACCAGGACTGAACCAGGACTGAACCAGGACTGAACCAGGACTAAACTAGGACTAAACCAGGACTAAATTGTCTTGAAGTAGACTAAACCAGGTCTAAAAGTGGACTAACCCAGGTCTTTTTCACGTTTTTAAAAAGAGGAAACATCGGGACCTTTAATTACAGATAATCACTAAAGTCACGTAATTCCGTGTTTGGAATTCCGGGTGCGTCCGTCGGTCCGGGCTCATTTGCATAATCAGTCCAGGTCTGTGCCGACGGGAGCGGCTCCGGCCTCAGGAATAATTAAAGCCGTTATCATCGCCATGGAGACAAACGCACAGAGAAATAAAACGACGCACGCAGAATTACAACGAATCCGAGGCTGGAAGAGTCGAACAGGAAGTGCTCGTGGGCACAGTCGGGATCCACGGACTCTGGCTGCAGGTTGGTTTGTGTGGGAAAAGCCACTGGTTTAGTCCACTTTTAGACCTGGTTTAGTCCTGTGCTAGACCAGGTTTAGTCCTGTGTTAGACCAGGTTTAGTCCACTTTTAGACTAGATTTAGTCCTGTGTTAGACCAGGTTTAGTCCACTTTTAGACCAGGTTTAGTCCTGTGTTAGACCAGGTTTAGTCCTGTGTTAGACCAGGTTTAGTCCTGTGTTAGACCAGGTTTAGTCCACTTTTAGACCTGGTTTATTCCTGTGTCAGACCAGGTTTAGTCCTGTGTTAGACCAGGTTTAGTCCTGTGTTAGACCAGGTTTAGTCTTGTGCTAGACCAGGTTTAGTCCACTTTTAGACCAGGTTTAGTCCTGTGTTAGACCAGGTTTAGTCCACTTTTAGACCTGGTTTATTCCTGTGTCAGACCAGGTTTAGTCCTGTGTTAGACCAGGTTTAGTCTTGTGCTAGACCAGGTTTAGTCCACTTTTAGACCTGGTTTAGTCCTGTGTTAGACCAGGTTTAGTCCAGACTGTTGTGTTGTCGCGGTAACTCTATTGTGAGTGGTTCTTACCTACAGTCCGGGGCATCATGCCGTGGCGGGGCATCAGGTTTTCGTCCAGCCCCTCCAGACCTCCGTACAGCGAGTGAGAAATCCTTCGCTCATGCTCGTCCAGAGAAGAGTCCAGAGACTGCCGCGCTCCCAGCGGACTGCAGGGGGCGTCCTGGAGCAGCAACGGGACATTTAAACACACTTAGAATCACGTTCAGAATGACATTTAGAATCATGTTTAAACACATTTACAATCACATTTAAACACATTTACAATCACGTTCAGAATCACGTTTGGAATCAGATTTAGAATCATGTTTAGAATCACGTTCAGAATCACGTTTAAAATCATGTTCAAAATCATGTTCAGAATCACGTTTAGAATCATGCTCAGAATCACGTTCAAAATCACGTTTAGAATCACGTTCAGAATCACGTTTAGAATCACATTCAGAATCATATTCAGAATCCAGTTCAAAGTCACGTTCAAAATCACGTTTTGAATCACATTTAGAATCACGTTTAGAATCATGTTCAAAATCACATTCAAAATCATGTTCAGACTCACGTTTAGAATCATGTTCAAAATCACATTCCAAATCACATTCAGAATCACATTTAGATTCACGTTCAGAATCACGTTCAGAATCATGTTCAAAATCACGTTCAAAATCATGTTCAGAATCACGTTCAAAATCATGTTCAGAATCAGGTTTAGAAACATGTTCAGAATCACGTTTAGAAACATGTTCAGAATCATGTTTTGAATCATGTTCAAAATCACGTTCAAAATCACGTTCAGAATCACGTTCAAAATCACGTTTTGAATCACGTTTAGAATCACATTTAGAATCACATTCAGAATCATATTCAGAATCCAGTTCAAAATCATGTTCAGAATCAGGTTCAAAATCATGTTCAGAATCAGGTTCAAAATCATGTTCAGAATCACGTTCAAAATCATGTTCAGAATCACGTTCAAAATCATGTTCAGAATCAGGTTTAAAATCATGTTCAGAATCACGTTCAAAATCACGTTTTGAATCACGTTTAGAATCACATTTAGAATCACATTCAGAATCATATTCAGAATCCAGTTCAAAATCACGTTCAAAATCCAGTTCAGAATCAAGTTCAAAATCATGTTCAGAATCAGGTTCAAAATCATGTTCAGAATCAGGTTCAAAATCATGTTCAGAATCAGGTTCAAAATCATGTTCAGAATCACGTTCAAAATCATGTTCAGAATCAGGTTCAAAATCATGTTCAGAATCAGGTTTAGAAACATGTTCAGAATCACGTTTAAAATCATGTTCAAAATCATGTTCAGAATCACGTTTAGAATCATGCTCAGAATCACGTTCAAAATCACGTTTAGAATCACGTTCAGAATCACGTTTAGAATCACGTTCAGAATCATATTCAGAATCCAGTTCAAAATCACGTTCAAAATCACGTTTTGAATCACATTTAGAATCACGTTTAGAATCATGTTCAAAATCACATTCAAAATCATGTTCAGACTCATGTTTAGAATCATGTTCAAAATCACGTTCCAAATCACATTCAGAATCACATTTAGAATCACGTTCAGAATCACGTTCAGAATCATGTTCAAAATCACGTTCAAAATCATGTTCAGAATCACGTTCAAAATCATGTTCAGAATCAGGTTTAGAAACATGTTCAGAATCACGTTTAGAAACATGTTCAGAATCATGTTTTGAATCATGTTCAAAATCACGTTCAAAATCACGTTCAGAATCACGTTCAAAATCACGTTTTGAATCACGTTTAGAATCACATTTAGAATCACATTCAGAATCATATTCAGAATCCAGTTCAAAATCACGTTCAAAATCATGTTCAGAATCACGTTCAAAATCATGTTCAGAATCAGGTTCAAAATCATGTTCAGAATCAGGTTCAAAATCATGTTCAGAATCAGGTTCAAAATCATGTTCAGAATCACGTTCAAAATCATGTTCAGAATCACGTTCAAAATCATGTTCAGAATCAGGTTCAAAATCATGTTCAGAATCAGGTTTAGAAACATGTTCAGAATCACGTTTAGAAACATGTTCAGAATCACCTTTTGAATCATGTTCAAAATCACGTTCAAAATCACGTTCAAAATCATGTTCAGAATCATGTTCAAAATCACATTTAAAATCACGTTTAGAATCACATTTACTTCAAGAAGAAAATAATTTCGTGCAGATTTTTGGTTCTTTTAAATCTTCAAATGTGGTGATTTTGATACAGATTTGTGTGGAATTTTGGTCGGCTGAAACAACTGAATTTATAGTTTTATTCCAGCTCAATCAGAAATGAAACTTTCATTATCCACACAGAGTCTGGATCCTTGGAGCATTTTGATGAGAAAAAACAACAGGAAATTCCAAAGATTCTGAATTCAAATATTTGGTCCTTCTGGATCACAGAGGATCTGGCAATTCTAACTGCAAGAGTTACTGTGTACGGTACATTACTCAGCGCACACACACTATACACACACTATACACACACACTACACACACTACACACACTATACACACACTATACACACTATACACACACACTACACACACTATACACACACTATACACACACTATACACACACTATACACACTATACACACACTATACACACACACTATACACACACTATACACACACACTACACACACTATACACACACTATACACACACTATACACACACTATACACACACTATACACACACTATACACACACTATACACACACACTATAGACACACACACACTATACACACACTATACACACACTATACACACACACTATAGACACACACACACTATAGACACACTATAGACACACTATACACACACTATACACACACTATACACACACTATACACACACTATACACACACTATACACACACACTATACACACACACACACACACACACACACACACACACACACACACACACACACACACTATACACACACTATACACACACTATACACACACTATACACACACACTATAGACACACACACACTATAGACACACTATAGACACACTATACACACACTATACACACACTATACACACACTATACACACACTATACACACACTATACACACACTATACACACACTATACACACACACTATAGACACACACACACACTATACACACACACTATAGACACACACACACTATACACACACTATACACACACTATACACACACTATACACACACACTATAGACACACACACACACTATACACACACACTATAGACACACACACACTATACACACACTATACACACACTATACACACACTATACACACACTATACACACACTATACACACACACTATAGACACACACACACACTATACACACACACTATAGACACACACACACTATACACACACTATACACACACACACACTATACACACACTATACACACACACACACTATACACACACACACACAAAGCCGTATTGACGGAGATGCTATCACTGGAATTAGGCTCTGGGACATGAATGGATTTCTGATGTGTTGTTGTGTCACAGATTGTTAGCGCTGTTAGCACTTAGCGACGTGCTAACTCTTAGCGACACCTCCAGAGGAGCCCAGCTGACACCGTCTGTTTATCCCGTGGATGTTTAATAAGAGCTGGAAAAGCCCCGCCCCCTCTGTCAGCCCCGCCCCCTCTGTCTGTGACCTCAGACTGACATGAGGCCGAGTGAGGAAAACACCTCCCACAGAAGCTCAGAGTGTTTATGTGAACCTGCCCGAGTTCTTCAGGCATCAGCAGCTTTCAGAAAGAGCGCCTCCTGGAGGATTCGTCTGGATTTATACAATATCAACTTTAGACTCCTTTAAATCCTCAAAGTGTCGAAGAATCACCTCAGTAAGAGTCAGCCTCGCCGCTCTGAGCCGCGCTCAGTAAAATTTTTGGGCTCACGCCCCCAGAGGCCGCGCCCCCAGAGGCCGCGCCCCCAGAGGCCACGCCCCCAGAGGCCACGCCCCGAGAGGCCACGCCCGGAGAGGCCACGCCCCCAGAGACTAACAACAAAAACAAGTCAGCATTTTGAGATCACGATTTTAGGGATTTACAAAGTCTAAACCAGGACTAAACTAGGACTAAACCAGGACTAAACCAGGACTAAACTAGGACTGAACCAGGACTAAACCAGGACTAAACCAGGACTAAACCAGGACTGAACCAGGACTAAACCAGGACTAAACCAGGACTAAACCAGGACTAAACTAGGACTGAACCAGGACTAAACCAGGACTAAACCAGGACTAAACCAGGACTAAACTAGGACTGAACAAGGACTGAACCAGGACTAAACCAGGTCTAAACCAGGACTAAACCAGGTCTAAACCAGGACTAAACCAGGACTAAATCAGGACTAAACTAGGACTGAACAAGGACTAAACCAGGACTAAACCAGGTCTAAACCAGGACTCTACCAGGTCTAAACCAGGACTAAACCAGGACTAAACCAGGACTAAACCAGGACTAACCCAGGACTAAACCAGGACTAAACCAGGACTAAACCAGGACTAACCCAGGACTAAACCAGGACTAAACCAGGACTAACCCAGGACTAAACCAGGACTAAACCAGGACTAACCCAGGACTAAACCAGGACTAAACCAGGACTAAACCAGGACTAACCCAGGACTAAACCAGGACTAAACCAGGACTAAACCAGGTCTGTGGTTCTGATTTTTCTCTCAGTCCTTTTCATTTTATTAAAAACACCAAATCTGCAAAAACAAATGTCAGTGATTTTGAGCTTGACTCGTTCCCGAGTTTGGCCTAAAGGCACAACGTCGGGGCCCCTGTGTGTATGCGGGGCCCCTCATGAATACCAATGAGCAGCTCCTGGGGCTCCGGCTAAACCTTCATCTGCATTCGGATCAAACGCTCCGGAACGGGAACGCCACAAAGCGGATTTCTGCCCGATTTTTATTAATAAATGAGCGTTTCCTGCACATCAGTGTTCCGCTCCTGTGCGGGGCCCCTGTGTCTCTGTGGGGCCCCTGTGTGTGTGCATGGCCCCCTGTGTCTATAGGGGGGCCCTGTGTCTGTGTGGGGCACCTGTGTCCCCGGCAGGCCCCTGTGTGCGGGCCCCTGACTCACCCCTGTGGCCCCTGACTCACGCCGGCGGGCCCCTGAGGCCCCTGGAGCCGGCGGGCCCCTGACTCACCCCGGCGGGCCCCTGACTCACCCCGGCGGGCCCCTGAGGCCCCTGGAGCCGGCGGGCCACGGTGAGCTGGATGGTGCCGCGGCGGTTCCCCTCCACAGACATGGACGTGCGCAGCGTTTCCATGGCGTCCGGGTTGGTTTTGCCGAGCAGCGACTCCCCGTTCACGGCGATGAGCTGATCGTTCACACGCATCCGTCCGTCCTGCAGGGGGCAGCAGTCACTGCTCTGAACACTCAGATGCACCTTGTGATGTCATCAAGGGGCCGTTCACAAGGGAACAGCTCATGACATCACAAGGTGGAGTTTTCTGTTTGACAGTCGCAGTTTCTGGTTCATAGAAGCAGCAGCAGAAGGAACAGTAGTAGTACTCGCAGTACTCGTAGTACTCGCAGTACTCGCAGTATTCGTAGTACTCGCAGTACTCGCAGTATTTGTAGTACTCGTAGTATTCGCAGTATTCGTAGTACTCGCAGTACTCGCAGTACTCACAGTATTTGTAGTACTCGTAGTATTCGTAGTATTCGCAGTACTCGCAGTATTTGTAGTACTCCTAGTATTCGCAGTATTCGTAGTATTCGCAGTACTTGCAGTACTCGCAGTATTTGTAGTACTCGTAGTATTTGTAGTATTCGCAGTACTCGCAGTATTTGTAGTACTCGTAGTATTCGCAGTATTCGTAGTATTCATAGTACTCGTAGTACTCGCAGTACTCGCAGTACTCGCAGTACTTTGCAGTAGTCGTAGTACTTGCAGTACTCGCAGTACTTTGCAGTACTCGTAGTACTCGTACCTTGAAGGCGGCTCCTCCGTTGATGATGGACTTGATGAAGATCCCCAGGTCCGTGTGGTTTTCCTTGGACCTGTTTCCTTTCACACTGACCCCGAGTCCCGCAGAACCCGAGTCACTGAGCGGAACCTCCAGGGTCAGGAACTCCCTGGAACCGTCCGGCGTCAGGACCAGGTCCTGCTCCTCGCTCTTCTGAACAAACACAAGAAGCAACCATTTGGTGACAGTTCCCTGGTTTGGTTCTAGTTCCGTGGTTTGGTTCTAGTTCCCTGGTTTGGTTCTAGTTCCGTGGTTGCCTCACACTTCCCTCTGCTGATTTCCCACTGCACCAAAGCCCAAAGACTGGATCACCGACGTCGTTTCTGATCCTGTTTATTTACCAGTGAATTATATATTTTTTTAAAACACTAAAAAAAAAAAAAAACACATTCCTGAACCATTTTCTTTCAACACTTTCAGTTTCTCTTCTTCTCCATCAGGAGTCGATCTTCACTTGTTTTTTCTGGAGTCGGTGATCGAGTCTTTTGGGCTTTGGTGCAGTGGGAAATCAGCAGAGGGAAGTGTGAGGTGTTTATGAAGATGTTTTCTAACGTTTCCAGACACTAATGAGTGAACCAGAGCGTTTGGTTTGCCCCCATCACTACACTAGTTCAGAACTTGCCCCATCACTACACTAGTTCAGAACTTGCCCCCATCACTGCACTAGTTCAGAACTTGCCCCCATCACTGCACTAGTTCAGAACTTGCCCCCATCACTGCACTAGTTCAGAACTTGCCCCCATCACTGCACTAGTTTGTTCCTTCACAGACTCTCACACAGTCAGATTCTCCGCTGAGGAAACTCTGATCTGTTCCGTTTTTTGGCTCCGGACAGAATTCCTCCTCCTCTAGAGACTTTAGCTTCAGACGTTCCCGAGTTCAGCTTTAAATGATCGTTTTCTGTGACCTTACGGGAGTTTCGTGTCCTACAGATGATCGTTATTATGGAAATCCCAAGAGTGAGGTCATGATTTCCAAAGAGGAAGTAACATTTAAAAAATGTTTTACCGTTTTTGTTTTGTAAAATCCTAAAAGTCCTGAGTTTTAGTGAAAATGAGTTGTTCAAAGTCGCAGTTGATCATTTTCAGACTCGGACTCTGCGGCACTAAAAGCTCTGCTCCGTTTGCCGTTTGTTTTGCCGTTTCTCGGAGCGTTTAACCTGACGGCTCGTCTGGCCTAATGCATTACGGCCCTGAGGATTCTGGGAACAGGAGGAGCGCGGCATCATGGGAGCTGGAGTCCCACAGGAGGCGCAGCTTTAATGGGTTTGTCTGGTCAGAAGACGACGACTCGTCCATTTAGATTTCAGACTAAATGAAAAGTTTCCGCCGGCGTCAAAGTCCTGAAAGAGTCAAAGGTCGAAGCGAACGAGGAAAATGTAAAGAAACGACTCTGAACACGAGAAACACTCCTGAGACTCAAAACGGAACCTAAAGAGAGTCAGATTACAGATTATAGAATATAGATTAAAGATTATAGAATATAGATTACAGATTATAGATTACAGAATATAGATTATAGAATATAGATTACAGATTATAGATTACAGATTATAGATTACAGAATATAGATTATAGAATATAGATTACAGATTATAGATTACAGATTATAGATTACAGAATATAGATTATAGAATATAGATTACAGATTATAGAATATAGATTACAGAATATAGATTACAGATTATAGATTACAGAATATAGATTACAGATTATAGATTACTGATTATAGATTACAGAATATAGATTACAGAATATAGATTACTGATTATAGAATATAGATTACAGATTATAGATTACAGAATATAGATTATAGAATATAGATTACAGATTATAGATTACAGATTATAGATTACAGAATATAGATTATAGAATATAGATTACAGATTATAGAATATACAGTAGATTACAGAATATAGATTACAGAATATAGATTACAGAATATAGATTACAGATTATAGATTACAGATTATAGATTACAGAATATAGATTACAGAATATAGATTACAGATTATAGATTACAGAATATAGATTACAGATTATAGATTACAGAATATAGATTATAGAATATAGATTACAGATTATAGATTACAGATTATAGATTACAGAATATAGATTATAGAATATAGATTACAGATTATAGAATATAGATTACAGAATATAGATTACAGATTATAGATTACAGAATATAGATTACAGATTATAGATTACTGATTATAGATTACAGAATATAGATTACAGAATATAGATTACAGAATATAGATTACGGAATATAGATTACAGAATATAGATTACTGATTATAGAATATAGATTACAGATTATAGAATATAGATTACAGATTACAGATTACAGATTACAGATTATAGATTACAGATTACAGATTACAGATTACAGATTACAGATTACAGATTACAGATTATAGATTACAGATTATAGATTACAGAATATAGATTATAGAATATAGATTACAGATTATAGAATATAGATTACAGAATATAGATTACAGATTATAGATTACAGAATATAGATTACAGATTATAGATTACTGATTATAGATTACAGAATATAGATTACAGAATATAGATTACAGAATATAGATTACAGAATATAGATTACAGAATATAGATTACGGATTATAGATTACAGAATATAGATTACTGATTATAGAATATAGATTACAGATTATAGAATATAGATTACAGATTATAGATTACAGAATATAGATTAAAGACTATAGAATATAGATTACAGATTATAGATTACAGAATATAGATTACAGATTATAGATTACAGAATATAGATTATAGATTATAGATTACAGAATATAGATTACAGATTATAGATTACAGAATATAGATTACTGATTATAGATTACAGAATATAGATTACAGAATATAGATTACTGATTATAGATTACAGAATATAGATTACTGATTATAGATTACAGAATATAGATTACAGAATATAGATTACTGATTATAGATTACAGAATATAGATTACAGAATATAGATTACTGATTATAGATTACAGAATATAGATTACAGAATATAGATTACAGAATATAGATTACAGAATATAGATCACTGATTATAGATCACAGAATATAGATTACAGATTATAGATTACAGAATATAGATTACAGAATATAGATCACTGATTATAGATCACAGAATATAGATTACTGATTATAGATTACAGAATATAGATTACAGAATATAGATTACAGATTAGAGGACAGTTTGTGGTTCTGACATAAACCTGAGTTCAGATGGAAACAGGTTCAGGTCTGACCCGGGTTAGGGTCTGATTCAGGTTAATTTCCACAGAAAACAAAGATTTATTTACAAAAGACAAAAGTAAAAAAGACTAAAATGTGTATTATTTTCTGTTAGTGTGTGTGTGTTTTGTGTATTTTATGTTTTTATGTTTTTGTGTATTTGTGTGTTTTATGTTTTTATGTTTTTATGTTTTTGTGTATTTGTGTGTTTTATATTTTTGTGTATTTGTGTGTTTCATGTTTTTATGTTTTTGTGTGTTTTATGTGTTTTATGTTTTTGTGTGTTTTATGTTTTTGTTTTTTGTGTGTTTTTATGTTTTTGTGTATTTGTGTGTTTTATGTTTTTGTGTTTTTGTGTGTTTTATGTTTTTGTGTATTTGTGTGTTTTATGTTTTTGTGTTTTTGTGTGTTTTGTGTGTTTGTGTGTTTTATGTTTTTGTGTTTTTGTGTGTTTTATGTGTTTTGTGTTTTTGTGTTTTTGTGTGTTTGTGTGTGTTGTGTGTTTGTGTGTTTTGTGTGTTTGTGTGTGTTGTGTGTTTGTGTGTGTTGTGTGTTTGTGTGTGTTGTGTATTTGTGTGTGTGTTGTGTATTTGTGTGTGTATTTGTGTGTGTGTTGCGTGTTTGTGTGTGTTTGTGTGTTTGTGTGTGTTGTGTATTTGTGTGTGTTGTGTTTGTGTGTGTTGTGTGTTTGTGTGTTTTATGTTTTTGTGTATTTGTGTGTTTTATGTTTTTGTGTTTTTGTGTGTTTTGTGTGTTTGTGTGTTTTATGTTTTTGTGTTTTTGTGTGTTTTATGTGTTTGTGTGTTTTGTGTTTTTGTGTTTTTGTGTGTTTGTGTGTGTTGTGTGTTTGTGTGTTTTGTGTGTTTGTGTGTTTGTGTGTTTTGTGTGTTTGTGTGTTTGTGTGTGTTGTGTGTGTGCTGTGTATTTGTGTGTGTGTTGTGTGTTTGTGTGTGTTGTGTATTTGTGTGTGTGTTGTGTTTGTGTGTGTTGTGTATTTGTGTGTGTTGTGTGTGTGTTGTGTATTTGTGTGTGTGTTGTGTGTTTGTGTGTGTTGTGTATTTGTGTGTGTGTTGTGTGTGTTGTGTGTGTTGTGTATTTGTGTGTGTGTTGTGTGTGTGTGTTGCGTGTTTGTGTGTGTGTTGTGTATTTGTGTGTGTGTTGTGTATTTGTGTGTGTTGTGTTTGTGTGTGTTGTGTGTTGTGTGTGTGTTGTGTGTTGTGTGTGTGTTGTGTATTTGTGTGTGTGTTGTGTATTTGTGTGTGTATTTGTGTATTTGTGTGTATTTGTGTATTTGTGTGTGTGTTGTGTGTTTGTGTGTGTTGTGTATTTGTGTGTGTGTTGTGTATTTGTGTGTGTGTTGTGTATTTGTGTGTGTGTTGTGTGTTTGTGTGTGTTGTGTGTTGTGTGTGTGTTGTGTATTTGTGTGTGTGTTGTGTATTTGTGTGTTGTGTGTTTGTGTGTGTTGTGTGTTTGTGTGTGTGTTGTGTATTTGTGTGTGTGTTGTGTGTGTGTTGTGTATTTGTGTGTGTGTTGTGTATTTGTGTGTGTGTTGTGTGTGTGTTGTGTATTTGTGTGTGTGTTGTGTATTTGTGTGTGTGTTGTGTATTTGTGTGTGTTTGTGTATTTGTGTGTGTGTTGTGTATTTGTGTGTTGTGTGTTTGTGTGTGTGTTGTGTGTTTGTGTGTGTTGTGTGTGTTGCTCTGTGTTGCTCTGTACTGGTTCTCCACTCACCGTCTCGGGGCTCAGCGGCGCCTCCTCCTGGCGCAGGATGAGCAGTGACACGGAGCCGCCCATAGGAGTCGCCCTGAGCAGAGACACCACCTCCTCCTGAGAGCGTCCGGCCAGGTCCACGCCGCTCACCTGGAACACACCGGGTTTATCATTCCTCCTGGGGCCCGGGAACGCTGCTGGAACCGGGGCCCGGAATCTGAGCTCTTCCCGGATCCCAAATCCGACCTGAACATCCCGAATCCGACCCTGAAACTGAATCCTGAGCAGTTCTTTCCTCATGAACATTAAAAACTGTTCGTGGAGACAAGAGGCAGTAGACCTGGTTTAGACCTGGTTTAGACCTGGTTTAGACCGGGTTTAAACCGGGTTTAAACCGGGTTTAGACCGGGTTTAGACCGGGTTTAGACCGGGTTTAGACCGGGTTTAGACCGGGTTTAATCCTGGTTTAGACCGGGTTTAGACCGGGTTTAGACCGGGTTTCAGACCTGGTCTTAGTCCGGGTTTAGACCCGGTCCTGGTTTAGACCTGGTTTAGACCTGGTTTAGACCTGGTTTAGACCTGGTTTAGACCTGGTTTAGACCGGGTTTAAACCGGGTTTAAACCGGGTTTAGACCGGGTTTAGACCGGGTTTAGACCGGGTTTAGTCCTGGTTCAGTCCTGGTCCTGGTCTTAGTCCTGGTCTCAGTCCTGGTCTTAGTCCCAGTCCCGGTCCCGGTCCCGGTCTCACCTCCAGCAGCCGGTCCCCGGCCTTCAGGCGGGCGTCCTGGATGGCGGCTCCTCGGGGCAGGATGTTCTTGACGTAGATGGGGGCGGAGCCGCCCACGGGGACGTCTCTGGAGGTGATGCTGAAGCCCAGGCCCTCGGGACCTGAGGGACAAACGGAGGCTCAGGTCACATGGGGGGATTCTGCCTGTGTGTCTATGGTGGAATCTTCAGCAGACACTGGGACTGTAACGATGTCCAAGTGTCCCGATACGATACGGTCTGAACGATATTTCTCACGATCAGGATGTTGATGATGTTCTCCACAACCACAGACTCTGAAACGCTTCAGGCGTTTGGCGAAACTTTTATCGTCATTGGGGACGGAACGAAATCCAAATCTCTGGACCAGATTTACACCAGTTTCTTTCCGTCTTTCTTTCCTTTTTGATCTTTTGATCTTTTTCTGACTTTCGTTCGTTTGTTCTTTCATTCTCTCTTTAGTTCTTTTATGTTTTTCTTTCTTTTGTTCTTTCCTCCTCATCTTCCATCTCCATGGACCAGATTTATTCTAATATAAAACTGTGAATCTGTGACTTTTTCCTCTAAAAATGCTCCACAGACTTAATCCACAGAATGAAGATGTAAAAGTGTTAGAACAGTTATTTCTTCATGTCGTCTGCACTGAACCGGAGCAAAGGATCATGGTCTATGTAGTTCCCTCTGGTTTCTGCACCAGAACTGTTCATTGAAGCAAAGACACTGTGGCTCCAGGTTATTGGGACTGGGAGCAGGTTTGTGTCGTTCTTACATCGGTTTCCACGGCGACACAATCACACGGTAAACACAGAAAAGACGAGCTCAAAAAAACAAACAAAAAAAACAGAAAATGGATTCAGAGAAACATTTTCAGGAGGAAAGTGTGAAACAGATTTAGACTCAGAGGAAACGGAGTCTGAACCAGGACCTGAACCAGGACCTGAACCAGGACCTGAACCAGGACCTGAACCAGGACCTGAACCAGGACCTGAACCAGGACCTGGATCAGGACCTGGTTCAGTTCTGCTTTAGTCCTGGTTTAATCCTGGTTCAGTCCTGACTTAGTCCTGGTTTAGTCCTGGTTTAGTCCTGGTTCAGTCCTGGTTCAGTCCTGACTTAGTCCTGGTTTAGTCCTGGTTTAGTCCTGGTTTAGTCCTGGTTCAGTCCTGGTTCAGTCCTGACTTAGTCCTGGTTTAGTCCTGGTTTAGTCCTGCTTTAGTACAGGTTTAGTCCTGGCTTAGTCCTGGTTTAGTCCTGGTTTAGTCCTGGTTTAGTCCTGGTTTAGTCCCTGTTTTAGTCCTGTTTAGTCCTGGTTTAGTCCTGGTTTAGTCCCTGTTTTAGTCCTGGTTTAGTCCCTGTTTTAGTCCTGTTTAGTCCTGGTTTAGTCCTGGTTTAGTCCTAGTTTAGTCCTGGTTTAGTCCCTGTTTTAGTCCTGTTTAGTCCTGGTTTAGTCCTGGTTTAGTCCTAGTTTAGTCCTGGTTTAGTCCCTGTTTTAGTCCTGGTTTAGTCTGGTTTAGTCCTGGTTTAGTCCCTGTTTTAGTCCTCCTCGAGTCCCCCTTTAGACCTCCAGGACCAGGACTAGAGCTGGACTAAACCAGGACTAGACCAGGACTGAGCAGAATACATCAGGACTAAACCAGGACTATCTCAGTACTAACCCAGGACTTGGCCAGGACTAGACCACATTTAACCCAGATGCCAGATCCGGTGCCAGAGCCCCGTGTCCCTGTCGGCCCCTGTCGGCCCCTGTCGGCCCCTGTCGGCCCCTGTCAGCCCTGTCGGTGCAGATGGTCCTCCTGAATATTCCATGAGACCCTCGGAGCCAAAGATCCGACACGGAGCCGGAATCTGTCTCCTCACTGAATTTATAAGAAACCGACAGAAAAACCCACCACCACGGGGAGGGCATCTGACACAACCCACCACCACAGGGAGGGCATCTGACACAACCCCTGGTTCAGTCCTGGTTTAGTCCTGGTTTAGTCCTGGTTTAGTCCTGGTTTAGTCCTGGTTTAGACCTGGTTTAGTCCTGGTTTAGTCCTGGTTTAGTCCTGGTTTAGTCCTGCTTTAGTCCTGCTTTAGTCCTGCTTTAGACCTGGTTTAGACCTGGTTTAGACCTGGTTTAGACCTGGTTTAGTCCTGGTTTAGTCCTGGTTTAGACCTGGTTCAGTCTTGGTTTAGTCCTGGTTCAGTCCTGGTTTAGTCCTGGTTTAGACCTGGTTCAGTCTTGGTTTAGTCCTGGTTCAGTCCTGGTTTAGTCCTGGTTTAGTCCTGGTTTAGTCCTGGTTTAGACCTGGTTTAGTCCTGGTTTAGTCCTGCTTTAGTCCTGCTTTAGTCCTGCTTTAGTCCTGGTTTAGACCTGGTTTAGTCCTGGTTTAGTCCTGGTTTAGTCCTGGTTTAGACCTGGTTTAGTCCTGCTTTAGTCCTGGTTTAGACCTGGTTTAGACCTGGTTTAGTCCTGGTTTAGTCCTGGTTTAGTCCTGGTTTAGTCCTGGTTTAGTCCTGGTTCAGTCTTGGTTTAGTCCTGGTTCAGTCTTGGTTTAGTCCTGGTTTAGTCCTGGTTTAGACCTGGTTTAGTCCTGGTTTAGTCCTGGTTTAGACCTGGTTTAGTCCTGGTTTAGTCCTGGTTTAGTCCTGGTTTAGTCCTGGTTTAGTCCTGGTTTAGACCTGGTTCAGTCTTGGTTTAGTCCTGGTTCAGTCCTGGTTTAGTCCTGGTTTAGTCCTGGTTTAGTCCTGGTTTAGTCCTGGTTTAGTCCTGGTTTAGACCTGGTTCAGTCTTGGTTTAGTCCTGGTTCAGTCCTGGTTTAGTCCTGGTTTAGTCCTGGTTTAGTCCTGGTTTAGTCCTGGTTTAGTCCCAGTGCTGCAGGTTCTGGTTCGATGAAGCCAACAGGACGACATCATCCGCAAAAAGCAGAGATGAGATCCTGTGGTCCCTGAACTGGACCCCCTCTGGCCCCTGGCCCTGAACTGGACCCCCTCCGGCCCCTGGCCCTGAACTGGACCCCCTCCGGCCCCTGGCCCGGAACTGGCCCCCCGCCCGCCCCAGGCCCGGGACTGGACCCCTCCGGCCCCTGGCCCTGAACTGGACCCCCTCCGGCCCCTGGCCCTGAACTGGACCCCCTCCGGCCCCTGGCCCTGAACTGGACCCCCTCCGGCCCCTGGCCCTGAACTGGACCCCCTCCGGCCCCTGGCCCTGAACTGGACCCCCTCCGGCCCCTGGCCCTGAACTGGACCCCCTCCGGCCCCTGGCCCTGAACTGGACCCCCTCCGGCCCCTGGCTGCACCTAGAAATTCTGTCCATAAATACAATGAACAGAACCGGTGACAAAGGGCAGCCCTGGAGTCCAACATGCACCGGGAACAGGTCTGACTTACTGCTGGCAATGTGAACACAGCTCCTGCTCCGGTCATACAGGGACTGGACAGCCCTTAGCAAAGGGCCCCGGACCCCATACTCCCGGAGCACCCCCCACAGGGCACCACGAGGGACACGGTCAAATGCCTTCTCCAGGTCCACAAAGCACATGTGGACTGGTTGGGCAAACTCCCATGAACCCTCGAGCACCCGATGGAGGGTGTAGAGCTGGTCCAGTGTTCCACGACCAGGCCGAAAACCACACTGCTCCTCTTGGATCTGAGGTTCGACTATCGGCCGAACTCTCCTCTCCAGTACCCTGGCATAGACTTTACCGGGGAGGCTGAGGAGTGTGATTCCCCTGTAGTTGGAACACACCCTCCGGTCCCCCTTTTTATACAGAGGGACCACCACCCCGGTCTGCCAGTCCAGAGGTACTGTTCCCGACCGCCACGCGATGTAGCAGAGGCGTGTCAGCCAAGACAGCCCCACAACACCCAGAGACTTAAGGTACTCAGGACGGATCTCATCCACCCCCAGAGCCTTGCCACCGAGGAGCTTTAACCACCTCAGTGACTTCGGCCAGGGTGATGGATGAGTCCGCCTCTGGGTCCCCAGCCTCGGCCTCCTCTTCGGAGGACGTGACGGTGGGATTGAGGAGATCCCCAAAGTTTTCCTTCCACCGCCCGACAACATCCCCAGCTGAGGTCAGCAGCTCTCCCCCCGCACTGTAGTGTTGGTGGAGCACCGCTTCCCCCTCCTGAGGCGCCGGACGGTTTGCCAGAATTTCCTTGGGGCCGTCCGATAGTCCTCCTCCATGGCCTCCCCGAACTCCTCCCAGACCCGAGTTTTCGCCTCTGCCACCGCCCGGGCTGCAGCACGCCTGGCCCGACGGTACCCGTCAGCTGCCTCAGGAGTCCCCCGAGCCAGCAAGGCCCGGTAGGACTCCTTCTTCAGCTTGACAGCCTCCCTTACTTCCAGTGTCCACCACCGGGTTCGGGGATTGCCGCCGCGACAGGCACCGCAGACCTTACGGCCACAGCTACGAGCGGCCGCATCGACAATAGAGGCCGAGAACGAAGCCACTCGGGCTCCATGTCCCCAGCCTCCCCCGGGATCTGGGAGAAGCTCTCCCGGAGGTGTGAGTTGAAGGCCGCACTGACAGAAGGTTCCGCCAGACGTTCCCAACAGACCCTCACGATACGCTTGGGCCTGCCAGGTCTTTCCGGCTTCCTCCTCC
This sequence comes from Odontamblyopus rebecca, assembly GCA_030686955.1. Taxonomy (NCBI): domain Eukaryota; kingdom Metazoa; phylum Chordata; class Actinopteri; order Gobiiformes; family Gobiidae; genus Odontamblyopus; species Odontamblyopus rebecca. The sequence continues at coordinate 38,704,303 of CM060666.1, forward strand.
GCCAGCGGACCCAACTCACCACCAGGTGGTGCTCTACAGCTCTGCCCCTCTCTTCACCCGAGTGTCCAAGACACACGGCCGGAGGTCAGATGACACGACAACAAAGTCGATCATCGACCTCCGGCCTCGGGAGTCCTGGTGCCACGTGCACCGATGGACCCCCTTGTGCTCGAACATGGTGTTCGTTATGGACAAACTGTGACTAGCACAGAAGTCCAATAACAGAACACCGCTCGGGTTCAGATCAGGGAGGCCGTTCCTCCCAATCACCCCTCTCCAAGTGTCACTGTCGTTGCCCACGTGGGCGTTGAAGTCCCCAGTAGAACAGGAAGTCCCCAGTCCGTGCACTGTCCAGTCCCCCTTCCAGAGATTCCAAGAGGCCGGGTACTCTGCACTGCTGTTCAGCCCGTAGGCCGACACCACAGTGAGAGACCTGTCCCCGACCCGAAGGCGCAGGGACGCGACCCTCTCGTTCACCGGGGTGAACTCCAACACGCAGCGGCTGAGCTGAGGGGCGATGAGCCCACACCAGCTCCACCAGAGAAATGGAGAGTCCAACAGGAGGTGAGGCCGACTATATGTAGCCGGTAACGCTCGACCTCCCGCACGAG
>CM060666.1:38709913-38719913 GCA_030686955.1 Odontamblyopus rebecca
TAAACCAGGACTAAACCAGGACTAAACCAGGACTAAACCAGGACTAAACCAGGACTAAACCAGGACTAAACCAGGACTAAACCAGGACTAAACCAGGACTGAACCAGGACTGAACCAGGACTAAACCAGGACTAAACCAGGACTAAACCAGGACTGAACCAGGACTGAACCAGGACTAAACCAGGACTAAACCAGGACTAAACCAGGACTAAACCAGGACTAAACCAGGACTAAACCAGGACTAAACCAGGACTAAACCAGGACTAAACCAGGACTGAACCAGGACTAAACCAGGACTAAACCAGGACTAAACCAGGACTAAACCAGGACTAAACCAGGACTAAACCAGGACTAAACCAGGACTAAACCAGGACTAAACCAGGACTAAACCAGGACTAAACCAGGACTAAACCAGGACTAAACCAGGACTAAACCAGGACTAAACCAGGACTAAACCAGGACTAAACCAGGACTAAACCAGGACTAAACCAGGACTAAACCAGGACTAAACCAGGACTAAACCAGGACTAAACCAGGACTAAACCAGGTCTAAACCAGGACTAAACCAGGACTAAACCAGGACTAAACCAGGACTAAACCAGGACTAAACCAGGACTAAACCAGGACTGAACCAGGTCTAAACCAGGACTAAACCAGGACTAAACCAGGACTGAACCAGGTCTAAACCAGGACTAAACCAGGACTAAACCAGGACTAAACCAGGACTATTCTGGAAAACTCCATAAACATAATAAAAGTTTCCACATTAAGTTTCAGACGTAAATCTTCCCTGGAGTTTGGACTTTTGAATCTGCAGATGCTCCAGTTCCTCCTCAGGTTCTGCCTACGGCCACCTTCAGTCCTCTCCTCCTCCCTCCCTCTCTCCTTCCTCTCCTCCTCCCTCCCTCTCTCCTTCCTCTCCTCCTCCCTCCCTCTCTCCTTCCTCTCCTCCTCCCTCCCTCTCTCCTTCCTCTCCTCCTCCCTCCCTCTCTCCTTCCTCTCCTCCTCCCTCTCTCCTTCCTCTCCTCCTCCCTCCTTTTGTTAGTCCTCCCTCTCTCCTTCCTCCCTCCCTCCCTCCTTTTGTTAGTCCTCCCTCTCTCCTTCCTCTCTTCCTCTCCTCCTCCCTCCTTTTGTTAGTCCTCCCTCTCTCCTTCCTCTCTTCCTCTCCTCCTCCCTCCGTCCTTCTCAAACTGACGTCTCAAACGAACTCTTTGTGCCTCGTCTCTCCTCCTCCTCGTACATTTCTTCATCCCTCTGTTTCCCTCTGCGGCACAGATCCGGGCTAACGCCGCCGCGGATAGTGCGTTTATGCTAGCTGTCAGCGCCCGGGCCTCGTTAGCGCCACCTGTCTCTCGCCGAGGGACCTCATTTGGGGAAAGAGGGATGAGGACAGAGGGTCTGCGGCAGAGCAGATTTCACCCAGGATTTTCTGGAACCACAAACATGATCCTGCGGTTTGATTTAGTTTTTATTTTCGGCTTCATTTCGAGGCTGAGGCGACGTCGCGCAGGAGCTCGATCACACCGCCGTGGAAAAGTTACACAGTGCAGCTTTAATTACCTCTGGATAAACAGTTTAGTGAAGCAGAAAAGCATCACCCGGAATTTACACCAGAAACGTCCACAGCACAAAACATCAGCAGAAACGAACCGACACGAACTGTGAAAAGCTTCGATTTACACCAGAGACACAGAGAGTCTGAACCTCTGAACGTCTGAACCTCTGAACCTCTGAACCTCTGAACCTCTGAACCTCTGAACCTCTGATCCTCTGAACCTCTGATCCTCTGAACCTCTGATCCTCTGAACCTCTGATCGTCTGAACCTCTGATCCTCTGAACCTCTGATCCTCTGAACCTCTGATCCTCTGAACCTCTGATCCTCTGAACCTCTGAACGTCTGAACCTCTGAACCTCTGAACGTCTGATCCTCTGAACCTCTGATCCTCTGATCCTCTGATCCTCTGATCCTCTGAACCTCTGATCGTCTGAACCTCTGAACCTCTGAACCTCTGAACCTCTGAACCTCTGAACCTCTGAACGTCTGAACCTCTGAACCTCTGAACCTCTGAACCTCTGAACGTCTGAACCTCTGAACCTCTGAACGTCTGAACCTCTGAACCTCTGAACCTCTGAACCTCTGAACGTCTGAACCTCTGAACCTCTGAACCTCTGAACCTCTGAACCTCTGAACCTCTGAACCTCTGAACCTCTGAACCTCTGAACCTCTGAACCTCTGAACCTCTGAACCTCTGAACCTCTGAACGTCTGAACCTCTGAACCTCTGAACGTCTGAACCTCTGAACGTCTGAACCTCTGAACCTCTGAACCTCTGAACCTCTGAACGTCTGAACGTCTGAACCTCTGAACGTCTGAACCTCTGAACGTCTGAACCTCTGAACGTCTGAACCTCTGAACCTCTGAACGTCTGAACCTCTGAACCTCTGAACGTCTGAACCTCTGAACCTCTGAACCTCTGAACCTCTGAACGTCTGAACCTCTGAACGTCTGAACCTCTGAACCTCTGAACCTCTGAACGTCTGAACCTCTGAACGTCTGAACGTCTGAACGTTTAAACTCGACACTTTTCACACTGAGCCGTCGTAGAGTCACGACTTTCAGTTATTCTGGTGTAAATCAGGGGTCACACACTAAAGGCTCCACAACAGAAACGAGAGGAAAAGAACAGTACAGGAAACAAACGTGTGATTTTATAAAGTTCAGGTGAAACAGGAGTTTGAGTTCAGGTGAAACAGGAGTTTGAGTTCAGGTGAAACAGGAGTTTGAGTTCAGGTGAAACAGGAGTTTGAGTTCAGGTGAAACAGGAGTTTGAGTTCAGGTGAAACAGGAGTTTGAGTTCAGGTGAAACAGGAGTTTGAGTTCAGGTGAAACAGGAGTTTGAGTTCAGGTGAAACAGGAGTTTGAGTTCAGGTGAAACAAGATTCACACGAGGTCCAAACACCTGGAGCTTAAAGCCAAAGTCCAGGTTAAAGCAGAGAGAGCGGAGCGAGGGTTAAACTGGGGTTAAATAGACATTAAACAGGGATTAAATAGAAATTAAATGGGGATTAAATAGACATTAAACGGGGATTAAGTAGAGGTTAAACAGAGATTAATAGAAGTTAAACGGGGATTAAGTAGAGGTTAAACGGGGGTTAAACAGAGTTTAAATAGGGGGTTAAATAGACGTTAAACTGGAGTTAAATGAGGGTTAAAGTCACACGGAGGTTAAACAGGGATTAAACAGGGATTAAACGGGGATTAAACAGGGATTAAACGGGGATTAAACGGGGGTTAAACGGGGGTTAAATTGGGGTTAAACGGGGGTTAAACGGGGGTTAAACGGGGGTTCACACAGGGCCCACACGGGCCCCGGGGTCTTACTGTTCGAATCGAATGTTTCTGAGGTCTCCGTTATTGATCCGAATGATGCAGTCGTTCTCCTGGAAAAGGCTCTGCTGCTCGGCTTTACCTCCACGCTCCAGGCGTTTGACCAGCAACCCCAGAGTCCTGAAGGCCACAAGAGGGTCAGACCAGGACTGGACCAGGACTGGACCAGGACTGGACCAGGACTGGACCAGGACATTGGTTTAGTCCTGGTTTAGTCCTGGTTTCACAGCTCGTGTCTGGTTAATTGAAAACAGATGTGGGATTCTTCACATTCCTGTGTTTCCTGTGCACTAGACTGAAGATGTAGGACTAAACCAGGTCTAAACCAGGTCTAAACCAGGACTAAACCAGGTCTGAAGTGTGCACAGGTGTTTATAGGACAGGTGAGTGTAGGACAGGTGTAAGTAGGACAGGTGAGTGTAGGACAGGTGAGGATGTGGGCGGGGTTTACCTGCGGTCCCGCCCACTGAACGGCACCACGTGAATCCCCAGAGGACCTCCATCATTAGACACCTCCACCACCTTCACTATGTCCCTGAGAAAACAGAGTCAGGACATAAATGTCAGGACCTAAAAGTCAGGACCTAAAAGTCGGGACCTAAATGTCAGGACCTAAAATTCGGGACCTAAATGTCAGGACCTAAAAGTCGGGACCTAAAAGTCGGGACCTAAAAGTCAGGACCTAAAAGTCGGGACCTAAAAGTCGGGACCTAAAAGTCAGGACCTAAAAGTCGGGACCTAAAAGTCAAGACCTAAAAGTCAGGACCTAAAAGTCGGGACCTAAAAGTCAAGACCTAAAAGTCGGGACCTTAAAGTCGGAACCTAAAAGTCGGGACCTTAAAGTCGGGACCTTAAAGTCGGGACCTAAAAGTCGGGACCTAAAAGTCGGGACCTAAAAGTCAGGACCTAAAAGTCGGGACCTAAAAGTCGGGACCTAAAAGTCGGGACCTAAAAGTCGGGACCTAAAAGTCAGGATCTAAAAGTCGGGACCTAAAAGTCGGGACCTAAAAGTCGGGACCTAAAAGTCGGGACCTAAAAGTCGGGACCTAAAAGTCAGGATCTAAAAGTCGGGACCTAAAAGTCGGGACCTAAAAGTCGGGACCTTAAAGTCGGGACCTAAAAGTCAGGATCTAAAAGTCGGGACCTAAAAGTCGGGACCTAAAAGTCGGGACCTAAAAGTCGGGACATAAATCACAGGACCTAAAAGTCGGGACTTAAAACACGGGACACAAACCAGGACGTGCGTTTCACTCACAACAAAACAGGAAACAAAGGAGTAAAAAATGAGCTAAAAACGTTTCAGTAAAAAACAAAGTCCCACATTTGGGGAATCGAAATATAAAAGTGAAAATATGACGAGTGAAGATGAGGCCAAACCTGCAGATCAGACTGAAGCATGAACACAACAGAACAGACGAGTTACACATGAGACACACACACACACACAAACACACACAAACACACACATGAGACACACACACGAGACACACACACACACACACACACACACACACATGAGACACACACACACACACAAACACAAACACACACACATGAGACACACACACACACACACACACACACATGAGACACACACACACACACACGAGACACACATATACACACACACACACACACACATGAGACACACATATACACACACACACACACACACATGAGACACACATATACACACACAAACACACACAGATGAGACACACACACACACCTGTACATATATTTGTATATATTTCTATGTGTGTATGATATAATCTAGTGTTTCAGTCTTACTCGAGGTCGGGGGGGGGTCCGTGCTCTAAACATGAATCTGCTCGTCCCACAGGCTCGATCCTGCCGTTCTCCCTCTGCTCCTCCTGAAACACACACGTGACAGGGTCTGACAGGGTCTGACAGGGTCTGTGACAGGGTCTGTGACAGAAGAGAAAGGAGCATTTGTTGGTGTCTGAGCGACTGTAAACGGGAAAAAGAAACGCACCGATACTGAAACTCTGGGAGCGAAACGCAGCTCCTTTAGTTCCTTTTTCAGTTCAGCACCAAGGACAGCTCCAAACGCTCTGCTCCACCCTGTGATGTCATCAGGTGAACAGCTCCTTTTCCCTTTAGTTCAGTCGGGACTGAAACGATCCAGGTGATTCTAGTGAAGGTGTGTGGAGTTTAAAAGCACCGCGGAGCACTTCCTGTGTCACCACACGATGACATCACGAGGTGGAGCAGAGCGTTTTCAGGACCCGTCTCACTATAAAGTCAGATTCTCCGACGTCGCTGCGGAGACAGATGCGGGTTATTCCGGCCTGTCCCCGTCACCGTGGAGACAGATGCGGGTTATTCCGGCCTGTCCCCGTCGCCGTGGAGACAGATGCGGGTTATTCCGGCCTGTCCCCGTCGCCGTGGAGACAGATGCGGGTTATTCCGGCCTGTCCCCGTCGCCGTGGAGACAGATGCGGGTTATTCCGGCCTGTCCCCGTCGCCGTGGAGACAGATGCGGGTTATTCCGGCCTGTCGGTGTCTCCTTGGGGACAGATGCAGGTTTGTTAGCGCCTCTGCTCAGTCCCACACGGCTCATGAATAAAACATGAAGCCTGAGCGCACGGGAACACACTGCACCTGTCTGCACCTGTCTGTACCTGTCACACTGCACCTGTCTGTACCTGTCACACTGCACCTGTCTGCACCTGTCACACTGCACCTGTCACACTGCTCACACGCTGATAAAACCGTCACTCACTCATCTTTGTCTCTTTCTTTTTCAGGACTATTTGAGGCTGTGAGATCTTCTGCAGATGAAGAGCCTGCAGCTGCATCAGAGGGAGCGACGACACAACAGCCTGAACATCCAGCCAAATGAAGCTCATGAGGCCAGCAGCTGTTTTTTAATGGACAAAATGTCGAAACCAAAACCCCAGGATCCCGTAGAGCCGATAATACGAACAGTGCCCCCTTCAGGCTGGTAAATATAACACACTCCCCTCTCTCCTCCCTCTCTCCTCCCTCTCTGCTCCCTCCTCTCTCTTCTCCTCTCTCCTCTCTCCTCTCCTCTCCTCTCCCCTCTCCTCTCCTCTCCTCTCTCCTCTCTCCTCTCCTCTCCTCTCCTCTCTCCTCTCCTCTCCTCTCTCCTCTCTCCTCTCCTCTCCTCTCCTCTCTCCTCTCCTCTCTCCTCTCTAATCTCCTCTCTCCTCTCCTCTCTCCTCTCTCCTCTCCTCTCTCCTCCCTGTCTCCTCTCTCCTCTCTCCTCCCTCCTCTCCTCCCTCCTCTCTCCCTCCTCCCCCTCTCTTCTCTCCTCTCTCCTCCTCCTCTCTCCCTCCTCCCTCTCTCCTCTCCTCTCCTCTCCTCCCTCCTCCCTCCCTCCCTCCTCCCTCTCTCCTCCTCCTCTCTCCCTCCTCCCTCTCTCCTCTCCTCTCTCCTCCCTCCCTCCTCTCCTCTCTCCTCCCTCTCTCTGCAGGAGTCCTGGTGTAATTGGCTCATTTACATCGGCCCCTCTGCTCCTGTCAGACGTTGCCGCTCGACGCCAATTTGTCCTGGACGACACGGGAGGGCATCAGGGGCAAAGCGAGTGGGTAAATTTAGCATGTTCCAGAAACTAAACCTCCGCTTTAAACGTGAACGGAAACACCGAGAACTGACACCCAGACGATGTGACGCAGGGGGAGGACATCTGGTTTAGTCCTGGTTCAGTCCTGGTTTAGACCAGGTTCAGTCCTGGTTTAGTCCTGGTTCAGTCCTGGTTTGGTCCTGGTTTAGACCTGGTTTAGTCCTGGTTTAGACCTGGTTCAGTCCTGGTTTAGTCCTGTTTTAGACCTGGTTTAGACCTGGTTTAGTCCTGGTTCAGTCTTGGTTCAGTCCTGGTTTAGACCTGGTTCAGTCCTGGTTTAGTCCTGGTTCAGTCTTGGTTCAGTCCTGGTTTGGTCCTGGTTTAGACCTGGTTCAGTCCTGGTTTAGTCCTGGTTTAGACCTGGTTTAGACCTGGTTTAGTCCTGGTTCAGTCTTGGTTCAGTCCTGGTTTAGACCTGGTTCAGTCCTGGTTTAGTCCTGGTTCAGTCTTGGTTCAGTCCTGGTTTGGTCCTGGTTTAGTCCTGGTTTAGACCTGGTTCAGTCCTGGTTTAGTCCTGGTTTAGACCTGGTTTAGACCTGGTTTAGTCCTGGTTCAGTCCTGGTTTAGTCCTGGTTCAGTCTTGGTTTAGTCCTGGTTTAGACCTGGTTTAGACCTGGTTTAGTCCTGGTTCAGTCCTGGTTCAGTCCTGGTTCAGTCCTGGTTTAGACCTGGTTCAGTCCTGGTTTAGTCCTGGTTCAGTCTTGGTTCAGTCCTGGTTTAGACCTGGTTTAGTTCTGGCGTCTGACACGTGGGGGGAGGGCATCTGGGTGAAACTCGCTCGGAGCATTAATCCTGCGCTGGACTGATGGATGCGGTCGCCATGGAAACACCGGACCTGTTGCCAACGGTGACAGAGGTGGAGGAAAGACGTGGAGTCTGGACGCAGAGAAGAGGAAGAGGAGGAGGAGGAGGAGGAGAGGAGGAGGAGGAGAGGAGGAGGAGGAGGAGGAGGAAGAGGAGGAGAGGAGAAGGAGGAGGAAGAGAGGAGCAGGAGAGGAGGAGGAGAGGAGGAGGAGGAGAGGAGGAGGAGAGGAGGAGGAGAGGAGGAGAGGAGGAGGAGGGGAGGAGGGGAGGAGAGGAGGAGAGGAGGAGGAAGAGGAGGAGGAGAGGAGGAGAGGAGGAGGAGAGGAGGAGAGGAGGAGAGGAGGAGGAGGAGGAGGAGGAGGAGAGGAGGAGAGGAGGAGGAGAGGAGGAGGAGAGGAGGAGGAGGAGGAGGAGGAGAGGAGGAGGAGGAGGAGGAGGAGGAGGAGGAGGAGAGGAGGAGGAGGAGGAGAGGAGGAGACTCACCTGCTCCTGTCTCTGGAGCCAGCGGTCGACCAGTGGGTGGTTTGTGCTCAGGGACGTTCGAGCCGTTTCCCTCTGAAACTCCCTCTGATTGGCCCAGGCCCCGGGGTCACGAGGAAGACTGCGGTACGAGTCCCCGCCCTTCGCCTGGGAACACAAACTCCCATAATCCTCTGCTCTAATGTAGTTTACCCTGAGACTCCATATCCCATAATCCTCTGCTCTAATGTAGTTTACCCTGAGACTCCATGTCCCATAATCCTCTGCTCTAATGTAGTTTATCCTGAGACTCCATGTCCCATAATCCTCTGCTCTAATGTAGTTTACCCTGAGACTCCATGTCCCATAATCCTCTGCTCTAATGTAGTTTACCCTGAGACTCCATGTCCCATAATCCTCTGCTCTAATGTAGTTTACCCTGAGACTCCATGTCCCATAATCCTCTGCTCTATTTTTTTTTTACACAATTCAGTGTTTCTGGGAAAGTTCCGCAGTGCAGCTTTAGGGTCGTACCTTCCGCTCGAGGCTGCTGGTTCCGGGGTTCCGGGTCTTGAGGAACCCGGCGGTCGTGGACCATCGGCTCGGGTTCTTCCGGGACGGCGGGTCCTCGCTCTGGCTCCGGGAATCCAGCACCGTGATAGGTCCGTTCAGGCACAGGAGGGCGGGGTCACTGCTGCGGCGCACGTGCAGCGGCATGTCTGAGGAACGAGAAGAACGAGAAGAACGTCTGAGGAACGAGAAGAACGTCTGAGGAACGAGAAGAACGTCTGAGGAACGAGAAGAACAAGAAGAACGTCTGAGGAACGAGAAGAACGTCTGAGGAACGAGAAGAACGTCTGAGGAACGAGAAGAACGAGAAGAACGTCTGAGGAACGAGAAGAACGAGAAGAACGTCTGAGGAACGAGAACAACGTCTGAGGAACGAGAAGAACGTCTGAGGAACGAGAAGAACGAGAAGAACGTCTGAGGAACGAGAAGAACAAGAAGAACGTCTGAGGAACGAGAAGAACGTCTGAGGAACGAGAAGAACGTCTGAGGAACGAGAAGAACGAGAAGAACGAGAAGAACGTCTGAGGAACGAGAAGAACGAGAAGAACGTCTGAGGAACGAGAAGAACGTCTGAGGAACGAGAACGAGAAGAACGTCTGAGGAACAAGAAGAACGAGAAGAACGTCTGAGGAACGAGAAGAACGTCTGAGGAACGAGAAGAACGAGAAGAACGTCTGAGGAACGAGAAGAACGAGAAGAACATCTGAAGAACGAGAAGAACAAGAAAAACATCTGAGGAACGAGAAAAACGAGAAGAACATCTGAGGAACGAGAAGAACGAGAAGAACGTCTGAGGAACGAGAAGAACGTCTGAGGAACGAGAAGAACGAGAAGAAGATCTGAGGAGCGAGAAGAACGAGAAGAACATCTGAGGAACGAGAAGAACGAGAAGAACATCTGAGGAACGAGAAGAACATCTGAGGAACGAGAAGAACATCTGAGGAACGAGAAAAATGAGAAGAACGTCTGAGGAATGAGAAGAACGAGAAGAACGTCTGAGGAACGAGAAGAACATCTGAGGAACGAGAAAAACGAGAAGAACGTCTGCGGAACAAGAAGAATGTCTGAGGAACGAGAGGAACATTCATTTTATGCTGCACAGCCCAAAGAGCAAGAACTTAGAACTCCCCAAAATAATCAAACCAACAATGTGCATTTCTGACCTTTGA
>CM060666.1:38727413-38762413 GCA_030686955.1 Odontamblyopus rebecca
CCTGGTTTAGACCTGGTTTAGTCCTGGTTTAGACCTGGTTTAGACCTGGTTTAGACCTGGTTTAGTCCTGGTTTAGACCTGGTTTAGTCCTGGTTTAGACCTGGTTTAGTCCTGGTTTAGTCCTGGTTTAGACCTGGTTTAGTCCTGGTTTAGACCTGGTTTAGACCTGGTTTAGACCTGGTTCAGTCCTGGTTTAGACCTGGTTTAGACCTGGTTTAGTCCTGGTTTAGACCTGGTTCAGTCCTGGTTGTATTGATGGCTCTAAAATGGCCTCCACCTGCTCCTCCTCCTCCAGGGGGCGCTGCATCGATCGGCCCATCACAGTGACAGGTCAATTCCCCACTTATTACAGAGAGATTAGATTTAAACCAGGACTAAACCAGGACTAAACCAGGACTAAACCAGGTCTAAACCAGGTCTAAACCAGGACTAAACCAGGTCTAAACCAGGTCTAAACCAGGTCTAAACCAGGACTAAACCAGGTCTAAACCAGGACTAAACCAGGACTAAACCAGGACTAAACCAGGACTAAACCAGGTCTAAACCAGGTCTAAACCAGGTCTAAACCAGGACTAAACCAGGTCTAAATCAGGTCTAAACCAGGACTAAACCAGGTCTAAACCAGGACTAAACCAGGACTAAACCAGGTCTAAACCAGGTCTAAACCAGGACTAAACCAGGACTAAACCAGGTCTAAACCAGGTCTAAACCAGGTCTAAACCAGGACTAAACCAGGTCTAAACCAGGTCTAAACCAGGTCTAAACCAGGTCTAAACCAGGACCACATGTAGACTAGAGGATCATTATTGTTTGAATTGTCTTTCTTACACTCTGTTAATCCTGTTTAATCTGTTAAAGTGTCATAATCCAAACTACGAGCTTCAGATTAAACAAACACACGTCTCCCTGAAGCTCCTGAGGCCCTAACAGTACATTCAGACCAGAGCGTCGGGCCCCTAGTCCCTATATACGAGTGGACTAAGCTATCCCGTTGGCCGCTATCCCGTTGGCCGCTATCCCGTTGGCCGCTATCCCGTTGGCCGCTATCCCGTTGGCCGCTATCCCGTTAGCCGCTATCCCGTTAGCCGCTATCCCGTTAGCCTCATTTGTGCGGCGCTAAAGCTGTGGGTGACGTCACGATCACTGAGTCCACTTCTTTATGCGGTCTACGGTCGGACCGGGGCGTCGGCCTCCAGGACCCTCGTCTGGACTCAAATGCAAAGGCTTCAAACAGAGGCGTCCAGGGCGTTTTTGGACGCTGTGGCGTTAACGTAGCTTGAGACTCCCTGGAACTCCCTGAAGCTCCCTGAAGCTCCCTGAGACTCCCTGAAGCTCCCTGAAGCTCCCTGAGACTCCCTGAAGCTTCCTGAAGCTCCCTGAGGCTCCCTGAAGCTCCCTGAAGCTCTCTGAAGCTCCCTGAAGCTCCCTGAGACTCCCTGAAGCTCCCTGAAGCTCTCTGAAGCTCCCTGAAGCTCCCTGAGACTCCCTGAAGCTCCCTGAGGCTCCCTGAAGCTTCCTGAGACTCCCTGAAGCTTCCTGAGGCTCCCTGAAGCTCCCTGAAGCTCTCTGAAGCTCCCTGAAGCTCCCTGAGACTCCCTGAAGCTTCCTGAAGCTCCCTGAGGCTCCCTGAAGCTCCCTGAAGCTCCCTGAGGCTCCCTGAAGCTCCCTGAAACTCCCTGAAGCTCCCTGAGGCTCCCTGAGGCTCCCTGAGACTCCCTGAAGCTTCCTGAAGCTCCCTGAGGCTCCCTGAAGCTCCCTGAGGCTCCCTGAAGCTTCCTGAGACTCCCTGAAGCTTCCTGAAGCTCCCTGAGGCTCCCTGAGGCTCCCTGAAGCTCCCTGAAGCTCCCTGAGACTCCCTGAAGCTCCCTGAGACTCCCTGAAGCTTCCTGAAGCTCCCTGAGGCTCCCTGAAGCTCCCTGAAGCTCTCTGAAGCTCCCTGAAGCTCCCTGAGACTCCCTGAAGCTCCCTGAAGCTCTCTGAAGCTCCCTGAAGCTCCCTGAGACTCCCTGAAGCTCCCTGAGGCTCCCTGAAGCTTCCTGAGACTCCCTGAAGCTTCCTGAGGCTCCCTGAAGCTCCCTGAAGCTCCCTGAAGCTCCCTGAAGCTCCCTGAGACTCCCTGAAGCTTCCTGAAGCTCCCTGAGGCTCCCTGAAGCTCCCTGAGGCTCCCTGAAGCTCCCTGAGGCTCCCTGAAGCTCCCTGAAACTCCCTGAAGCTCCCTGAGGCTCCCTGAGGCTCCCTGAGACTCCCTGAAGCTTCCTGAAGCTCCCTGAGGCTCCCTGAAGCTCCCTGAGGCTCCCTGAAGCTTCCTGAGACTCCCTGAAGCTTCCTGAAGCTCCCTGAGGCTCCCTGAGGCTCCCTGAAGCTCCCTGAAGCTCTCTGAAGCTCCCTGAAGCTCCCTGAAGCTCCCTGAGACTCCCTGAAGCTCCGTGAAGTCAATCCCATTAAACATGAGTCAGGCTTTTTTATCGCTGCTTTCTGTCCCTCTGAGGCCACCGTAGGCGGAGCAAAGGGACACGAGGGTCATCAGGACCAAGAACGATCTGAATCAGAGTGGATTTATTTGAAGTGGTCAGACGTAATTTTAAAGGAAAGAGGAGGGAGGAGAGGAAGAGAGGAGGGAAGGAGGGAGAAAATGAGGAGGGAGAAGGTGACGAGGAGCTACAGAAGCTGCTGCTTTTTCTGGGTCGGTCTTGTCACGGTAATTGGTTCCAGGGGACTTAAAGAGGAGACGTGGAGGAAGGAGCTAGGAGACACGGCAAGGAAACAAGACGAGGAGAGAGGAGACAAGGCGAGGAGAGAGGAGACACAGTGAGGACAGAGGAGACACAGTGAGGAGACATGGTGAGGGGAGAGGAGACACAGGGAGGAGAGAGGAGACAAGACGAGGAGAGAGGAGACACAGGGAGGAGAGAGGAGACAAGACAAGGAGAGAGGAGACAAGGCGAGGAGAGAGGAGACACAGTGAGGACAGAGGAGACACAGTGAGGAGACATGCGAGGGGAGAGGAGACACGGGGAGGGGAGAGGAGACACGGGGAGGGGAGAGGAGACAAGATGAGGAGAGAGGAGACACGGGGAGGAGAGAGGAGACACGGGGAGGAGAGAGGAGACACGGGGAGGAGAGAGGAGACACGGGGAGGAGAGAGGAGACACGGGGAGAAGAGAGGAGACATGGCAAGGAGAGAGGAGACACGGAGAGGAGAGAGGAGACACAGTGAGGAGACATGGCGAGGGGAGAGGAGACACGGGGAGGAGAGAGGAGACAAGATGAGGAGAGAGGAGACACAGGGAGGAGAGAGGAGACACAGTGAGGAGACATGGCGAGGGGAGAGGAGACACGGGGAGGGGAGAGGAGACACGGGGAGGAGAGAGGAGACAAGATGAGGAGAGAGGAGACATGGCAAGGAGAGAGGAGACACAGGGAGGAGCTAGGAGACATGGGGAGGAAAGAGGAGACACGGGGAGGAGACAAGACGAGGAGGGAGGAGACAAGATGAGGAGTGAGGAGACACAGCTAGGATCTAGGAGGTATAGCAAGGAGAGAGAAGACAAGGAGCAAAGAGATGAGGAGGAAGGAGATGAGGAGAGAGGAGACATGGGTAGGAGGGTAGAAGACAAGATGAGAAAATAGGCAAGTGACACAGTGAGGAGCTAGGAGGCACAGCGAGGAGAAGAGGATAGAGGGGACGAGGAGGACAAACGAGGACACACGTAGGAATCACATTTAGGTCACTTCAGACGAACGTGAAAAGTCTGAACCTGAGGAAAGTTCTGACCCGATTCGAGCAGAACTCAGGAAACGACTACATGTCCCATGATCCTTTGAGCTCTGATGTGTTTGAGCCAATCAGACGCTCCCACAGTCGCACAAACAACTGAACACAACTCACAGCACACAAGGGCCCGACCGAAGCGCCGCTCAGACTCTGTATTCTGCCCGTTTAATCCAGTCCCCAGATAAATGTCCTGATCTGTGGCGGGGCATCAGGGTTTATCTGAGGAGTCATGTGTCTGTGTGCGTTTCTCATTGGTTAGCGATTAGCTGCTGTAGCTCGCACACATAAACAGGCTGTTTTCTGTTAGCGACTGTAAAGTGACTCTAGTGGCCGTGTATATGTTACACACACTGATATGGAAATGACTGTGAACAGAGGTGTGAATTATCCGCATTTAGCAGATCCTTCATTACCGCGGCGCACACGCATTTACCGCTAAAGGCTAACAGCGGGAGTTTACCGCTAAAGGCTAACAGCGGGAGTTTACCGCTAAAGGCTAACAGCGGGAGTTTACCGCTAAAGGCTAACAGCGGGAGTTTACCGCTAAAGGCTAACAGCGGGAGTTTACCGCTAAAGGCTAACAGCGGGAGTTTACCGCTAAAGGCTAACAGCGGGAGTTTACCGCTAAAGGCTAACAGCGGGACTTTACCGCTAAAGGCTAACAGCGGGAGTTTACCGCTAAAGGCTAACAGCGGGAGTTTACCGCTAAAGGCTAACAGCGGGAGTTTACCTACAGAACTTTCTTTATTGGGGAGAATATCGTACATGAGGCCGAGCGACTCTTTAAATATGACGTAAAGAGGCAGAAGAACAGGAAATGTCGCCTAAACAAACCGACTGAAAATCCAACAGAGCCAAATTTAAGTTTTATAAACAACTGAAGATTTACAGGGAATTTTTACCTCATAAATATATCGGCGATTATATCGGCAGCTCCAACTCCTGTTTTATCGGAATCATATCGGCCGCAACAAAATCCATCGTCATATTTTTATATTTTTTTCTTGACCAAGGAAAAAAAGTGAACCAAAATGACTTTTGGGGACGTACGTATTATGTAGTACCAGGTACCACCACCAGATGGCAATATTATTTATTTTTCCCATTTTAACTACATTTGTCCATAAATATTGACTTATGACATTTGCATCATTCAAAATTACACCGGTACAAGTTGAAATCTGACAAATCGAGACAAAATATCAAATAAAATAAAAGATATTATTTATTTTTTATTATTTAGGATCGATTATACGACGTAAACGCTCTTCAGTGATCGACATTAGCAAAATAAAAAAACATTTGTGCCCGCGGCACTTTGCACACGCCGGGTTTTTCCTGCTGCAGTAAATGTTGGTTCACTAGGCCCCTGATCCCGCCCCTTCCGGCCACTGACCCCGCCCCTTCCGGCCCCTGATCCGGCCCCTGACCCCGCCTAATCCGGCCCCTGACCCCGCCCTCTTCCGGCCCATGACCCCGCCCCCTCGTCTGTTTAAAACATTAAGCGCCTCAATAACAGGAAGTCCACGGAGCCGCTAACAGAAGAGGAGGAAGTCTGAGACCGGACTAGACCCGGACTAGACCCGGACTGGACCCGGACTGGACCTGGACCAGAGCCACAGCTGTCAGGAGCATTGTTCTGCCCGAAGACGGATGGAGGACGGGAAACATCAGAAGAGTGAGTCACAGAGGCTAACGAGGGACGCTAACGAGACGCTAACGAGACGCTAACGACTTTAGCATCTGCAGAAAGAACAATTCAGATTCAAAACATCCGCCAACGTCTCAGGCCGAGATCCAGAAACAGGACTAAACCAGGACTAAACCAGGTCTAAACCAGGTCTAAACCAGGACTAAACCAGGTCTAAACCAGGTCTAAACCAGGACTAAACCAGGTCTAAACCAGGACTAAACCAGGACTAAACCAGGACTAAACCAGGTCTAAACCAGGACTAAATCAGGACTAAACCAGGTCTAAACCAGGTCTAAACCAGGACTAAACCAGGACTAAACCAGGACTAAACCAGGTCTAAACCAGGACTAAACCAGGACTAAACCAGGACTAAACCAGGTCTAAACCAGGACTAAACCAGGTCTAAACCAGGTCTAAACCAGGTCTAAACCAGGTCTAAACCAGGACTAAACCAGGACTAAACCAGGTCTAAACCAGGTCTAAACCAGGACTAAACCAGGACTAAACCAGGACTAAACCAGGACTAAACCAGGACTAAACCAGGACTAAACCAGGTCTAAACCAGGACTAAACCAGGTCTAAATCAGGTCTAAACCAGGTCTAAACCAGGACTAAACCAGGTCTAAACCAGGTCTAAACCAGGACTAAACCAGGACTAAACCAGGACTAAACCAGGACTAAACCAGGTCTAAACCAGGACTAAACCAGGTCTAAACCAGGACTAAACCAGGACTAAACCAGGACTAAACCAGGACTAAACCAGGTCTAAACCAGGACTAAACCAGGTCTAAACCAGGACTAAACCAGGACTAAACCAGGACTAAACCAGGTCTAAACCAGGACTAAACCAGGACTAAACCAGGACTAAACCAGGACTAAACCAGGTCTAAACCAGGACTAAACCAGGTCTAAATCAGGTCTAAACCAGGTCTAAACCAGGACTAAACCAGGTCTAAACCAGGTCTAAACCAGGACTAAACCAGGACTAAACCAGGACTAAACCAGGTCTAAACCAGGACTAAACCAGGACTAAACCAGGACTAAACCAGGACTAAACCAGGACTAAACCAGGTCTAAACCAGGACTAAACCAGGTCTAAACCAGGACTAAACCAGGACTAAACCAGGACTAAACCAGGTCTAAACCAGGACTAAACCAGGTCTAAACCAGGACTAAACCAGGACTAAACCAGGACTAAACCAGGACTAAATGGTTGTACATGAAGCCAATGAAACGATTTCTCAAAATGACGCAACGTGATGAAAGAAAGAAGAAAAAAGAAAGAGAAGGAAAAAAAGGAGAGGGTTCATTACATTTGTCTGCACCGGGAGAGAGGGAAGGAGAGAGGGAAGGAGAGAGGGAGAGAGGGAAGGAGAGAGAGAAGGAGAGAGGGAAAGAGGGAGGGAGAGAGGGAAGAAGAGAGGGAAGGAGAGAAGGAAGGAGAGAGGGAAGAAGAGAGGGAAAGAGGGAAGAAGAGAGGGAAGGAGAGAGGGAAGGAGAGAGGGAAAGAGGGAAGAAGAGAGGGTAGGAGAGAGGGAAGGAGAGAGGGAAGGAGAGAGGGAGAGAGGGAAGAAGAGAGGGAAGGAGAGAGGGAAGGAGAGAGGGAGAGAGGGAAGAAAAGAGGGAAGAAGAGAGGGAAGAAGAGAGGGAAGAAGAGAGGGAAGGAGAGAAGGAAGGAAAGAGGGAAGGAGAGAGGGAAGAAGAGAGGGAAGGAGAGAGGGAAGGAGAGAAGGAAGGAGAGAGGGAAGGAGAGAAGGAAGGAGAGAGGGAAGGAGAGAAGGAAGGAGAGAGGGAAGGAAAGAGGGAAGAAGAGAGGGAAGGGGAGAGGGAAGGAGAGAGGGACGGAGAGAAGGAAGGAGAGAGGGAAGGAGAGAGGGAAGGAGAGAAGGAAGGAGAGAGGGAAGGAGAGAGGGAAGGAGAGAGGGAGAGAGGGAAGGAGAGAGGGAAGGAGAGAAGGAGAGAGGGAAGGAGAAAGAGGAGAGGGAACGAGGGAGGCAAAGAAAGAGAGAGAGAGAAGAGAGGAAGAAAGTGACAAAACAGAAGAGCGGAAGAAAGAAAAAAGAGACGGAGAGAAAGAAACACAGAAAAAAGACAGAAGAGAGGAAGAGAAAAAGAAAAAAGAGAAAGAAAAAGAGAAAGCGAGAAAGAACTAGAAAGAGAGAGAGAGAAAGACTGAAAGAAAAAAAGGAAGAGAGGGAGAGAGAAAAGAGTAAGTGAGCGAGACAGAAGAGAGGAAAAGAAAAAAGAATGAAACAAGAAAGAAAAAAGAAAAGAGAGAGCGCCCTTTAGTTTGAGCTGTGGGCCTTTGCACAGCGCCCCCTGCAGGGACACAGCAAAAGTGAAACTAAAATAAGAAAGGCTCAGATAGTAAATTTTATTTTAGTGTAATTTAATTTAATTTAATTTAATTTAATTTAATTTAATTTAATTTAATTTAATTTAATTTAATTTAATTTAATTTAATTTAATTTAATTTGCAGTTTTTGGTTCAGTTCTGTGGTTAAACACTGCCCCCTGTGGACAGAGGGGGTAGAGCAGGGGCAGTTCTGTGGTTAAACACTGCCCCCTGTGGACAGAGGGGGTAGAGCAGGGGCAGTTCTGTGGTTAAACACTGCCCCCTGTGGACAGAGGGGGTAGAGCAGGGGCAGTTCTGTGGTTAAACACTGCCCCCTGTGGACAGAGGGGTAGAGCAGGGGCAGTTCTGTGGTTAAACACTGCCCCTGTGGACAGAGGGGGTAGAGCAGGGGCAGTTCTGTGGTTAAACACTGCCCCCTGTGGACAGAGGGGGTAGAGCAGGGGCAGTTCTGTGGTTAAACACTGCCCCCTGTGGACAGAGGGGGTAGAGCAGGGGCAGTTCTGTGGTTAAACACTGCCCCCTGTGGACAGAGGGGGGACGTGCTCAGGCCTGTTCACTGTTTAATTATCACGTTTTAAATCTCATTATCACAACAGAAAATAAACAACAGGAAATAAACAAAAGGAAATAAACAACAGGAAATAAACAAAAGGAAATAAACAACAGGAAATAAACAAAAGGAAATAAACAAAAGGAAATAAACAAAAAGGAAATAAACAAAAGGAAATAAACAAAAGGAAATAAACAACAGGAAATAAACAAAAGGAAATAAACAAAAGGAAATAAACAAAAGAAAATAAACAACAGGAAATAAACAAAAGGAAATAAACAACAGGAAATTAAGGATTCGCTCCGATTTCCTCCATAAACTTTTATTTCTCTCTAACACTTTTAAATCCTGCAGTGTTGTGGTTTTGTTCTGAGATTTGGACATTTCTCCAAAAAAGTTTAATAAAAGTTTAAACCAGGTCTAAACCAGGTCTAAACCAGGACTAAACCAGGTCTAAACCAGGACTAAACCAGGTCTAAACCAGGACTAAACCAGGTCTAAACCAGGACTAAACCAGGACTAAACCAGGTCTAAACCAGGACTAAACCCGGACTAAACCAGGACTAAACCAGGTCTAAACCAGGACTAAACCAGGTCTAAACCAGGACTAAACCAGGACTAAACCAGGTCTAAACCAGGACTAAACCAGGTCTAAACCAGGACTAAACCAGGTCTAAACCAGGTCTAAACCAGGACTAAACCAGGTCTAAACCAGGACTAAACCAGGTCTAAACCAGGACTAAACCAGGTCTAAACCAGGACTAAACCAGGACTAAACCAGGTCTAAACCAGGACTAAACCCGGACTAAACCAGGACTAAACCAGGTCTAAACCAGGACTAAACCAGGACTAAACCAGGACTAAACCAGGTCTAAACCAGGACTAAACCCGGACTAAACCCGGACTAAACCCGGACTAAACCAGGACTAAACCAGGACTAAACCCGGACTAAACCAGGACTAAACCAGGACTAAACCCGGACTAAACCAGGACTAAACCAGGACTGAACCAGGACTGAACAAGGACTGAACAAGGACTAAACCAGGACTAAACCAGGTCTAGAAAAATCACCAGATAATCTCTCCCAAAGAGGTTTTATTTTCATGGAGGGAAATCTTCCCCAGTTGGAAACAGAGACTGAAGCAGTGATTCTAAAAGCAGAAGGTTTGAGCTCAGACTCTGGTGACGGCGGCGTGTGTCCAGCAGGGGGCAGCGTCTCCCCATCACAGAGCCGACCCGTGACCTCCCACAACCGTCTCCATGGAGACACGACAGCCTCACCCCAAAGGTTCCACACTGCAGCATTAAACTCACCTAATCTGACCCCTGACTTCATTACAGACCTGGTCTAGACCTGGTTTAGTCCCGGTTTAGTCCTGGTTCAGTCCTGGTTTAGTCTCTGTTTAGACCTGGTTCAGTCTTGGTTTAGTCCCGGTTTAGTCCTGGTTCAGTCCTGGTTTAGTCTCTGTTTAGACCTGGTTCAGTCTTGGTTTAGTCCCGGTTTAGACCTGGTTCAGTCCTGGTTTAGTCTCGGATTAGACCTGGTTTAGACCTGGTTTAGACCTGGTTTAGACCTGGTTTAGACCTGGTTTAGACCTGGTTTAGACCTGGTTTAGACCTGGTTTAATCCCGGTTTAGACCTGGTTCAGTCCCGGTTTAGACCTGGTTTAGTCCTGGTTTAGTCCGGGTTTAGACCTGGTTTAGTCCTGGTTTTGACCTGGTCCAGACCCGGTTTAGACCTGGTTTAGTCCTGGTTTAGACCTGGTCCAGACCCGGTCTGGGCTCCGGTTTGTGACAATAATAAATCTCACACATTTTTCAGACATTCTGAACTCAAAAGACGAGTTCCTCCTAAAGTAAAGTCCAGGCTGCAAAAACACCTGCCCCTGCACCTGCCCCTGCACCTGCCCCTGCACCTGCCCCTGTCCCTGCACCTGCCCCTGCACCTGCCCCTGCACCTGCCTCTGTCCCTGCCCCTGGTGCACCTGCCCCTGCCCCTGCACCTGCCCCTGCACCTGCCCCTGCACCTGCCCCTGCACCTGCCCCTGCACCTGTCCCTGCACGACTAAACAGCTCCAGAAGAAATGTCCAAAATCTGCCTCAAAATCGTCTCATTAAACCAAAGAATCAGCCGAACCGATACTACAGAACCGATACCACAGAACCGATACCACAGAACCGATGCCACATAACCGATACCACAGCACCGATACCACAGAACCGATGCCACAGAACCGATGCCACAGAACCGATACCGAGCCAGGTAATACTTTGGTGCACCTCAGTGATGAGCAGGGCCACCTGTCCCCGCCCACCTGAGTGTGACATCATCACATGACCCAGTGTGACATCACCACACGACCCAGTGTGACATCACCACACGACCCAGTGTGACATCACCACACGACCCAGTGTGACATCACCACACGACCCAGTGTGACATCATCACATGACCCAGTGTGACATCATCACACGACCCAGTGTGACATCATCACATGACCCAGTGTGACATCACCACACGACCCAGTGTGACATCATCACACGACCCAGTGTGACATCATCACATGACCCAGTGTGACATCATCACATGACCCAGTGTGACATCATCACATGACCCAGTGTGACATCATCACATGACCCAGTGTGACATCACCACATGACCCAGTGTGACATCACCACATGACCCAGTGTGACATCACCACATGACCCAGTGTGACATCATCACATGACCCAGTGTGACATCATCACATGACCCAGTGTGACATCATCACATGACCCAGTGTGACATCATCACATGACCCAGTGTGACATCATCACATGACCCAGTGTGACATCATCACATGACCCAGTGTGACATCATCACATGACCCAGTGTGACATCACCACATGACCCAGTGTGACATCACCACACGACCCAGTGTGACATCATCACATGACCCAGTGTGACATCATCACATGACCCAGTGTGACATCACCACATGACCCAGTGTGACATCACCACATGACCCAGTGTGACATCACCACATGACCCAGTGTGACATCATCACATGACCCAGTGTGACATCATCACATGACCCAGTGTGACATCATCACATGACCCAGTGTGACATCACCACATGACCCAGTGTGACATCACCACATGACCCAGTGTGACATCACCACATGACCCAGTGTGACATCACCACATGACCCAGTGTGACATCACCACATGACCCAGTGTGACATCATCACATGACCCAGTGTGACATCATCACATGACCCAGTGTGACATCATCACATGACCCAGTGTGACATCATCACATGACCCAGTGTGACATCATCACATGACCCAGTGTGACATCACCACATGACCCAGTGTGACATCATCACATGACCCAGTGTGACATCACCACATGACCCAGTGTGACATCACCACATGACCCAGTGTGACATCATCACATGACCCAGTGTGACATCACCACATGACCCAGTGTGACATCATCACATGACCCAGTGTGACATCACCACATGACCCAGTGTGACATCACCACATGACCCAGTGTGACATCACCACATGACCCAGTGTGACATCATCACATGACCCAGTGTGACATCATCACCACATGACCCAGTATGACATCACCACATGACCCAGTATGACATCACCACATGACCCAGTGTGACATCATCACATGACCCAGTGTGACATCATCACATGACCCAGTGTGACATCATCACATGACCCAGTGTGACATCACCACATGACCCAGTGTGACATCATCACATGACCCAGTGTGACATCACCACATGACCCAGTATGACATCACCACATGACCCAGTATGACATCATCACATGACCCAGTGTGACATCACCACATGACTTCATTCTCTCTGCGTTGGTTCTTTTAACCCTTTCTCCTCCTGAACCCACAGAGACTCACTCGGTCTTTGTCGTCGGCCACGTCACACAGGACGTCGTCCAGGTCCAGGATTCCTCCGTCGCTGTGCTCCAGGCGGTGAACATGCAGCCAGTAGGAGGCGTCCTGGAGACAGACACACATTAGAACAGGACCAGAACTTTAGACGAGCTAAAGTCACACGTGAAACATCACTGAACCAAAGAGCCCAAAAGACTCTGAAGCTGCAGATTCAGTTTGTGGAGCTGATCCCAAAGAACGAGAACGAGCGAATCTCCTGCAGAGGTTTGGATTACGGACGGGCTTCGATTACATTTACTTCATCAATTGTCGAGAAAATTAACAATTTCGATTAATCGTTCACATTTTCTCTAAAAATGATCCTCATTATTCTTCCTGTTCCTAATCTGCATACATGAACTTTAAACACACAAAGGTCCTGACTCCAGAGCCTCATCAGTGTGAGGTCAGAATGAGTTTAATGCAGATTTAAACATTTGTGTTTTACACAAACTAAACTTAAAACCTCACGGCTCATTTGCATAAACTGTAAGAGCTGAAAAAAGCAGCTCTTTCCTTGTGCTGCTGCTTCAGCTTCTGTGGGACTAAAGGACTCGACTCAGTGAATATGAGTGTTCTCTCTGTGACTCAGTGAATATGAGTGTTCTCTCTGTGACTCAGTGAATATGAGTGTTCTCTCTGTGACTCAGTGAATATGAGTGTTCTCTCTGAGACTCAGTGAATATGAGTGTTCTCTCTGTGACTCAGTGAATATGAGTGTTCTCTCTGTGACTCAGTGAATATGAGTGTTCTCTCTGAGACTCAGTGAATATGAGTGTTCTCTCTGTGACTCAGTGAATATGAGTGTTCTCTCTGTGACTCAGTGAATATGAGTGTTCTCTCTGTGACTCAGTGAATATGAGTGTTCTCTCTGTGAGTCAGTGAATATGAGTGTTCTCTCTGTGACAGAGGGTGTTCTCTCTGTGACAGAGGATGTTCTGCTGATGCTGTCTGTTCTGTGCGTATGTCGCGTTGCAGATGCTGCGTAAACATGTGAAACCGGGACACTCAAAAACCCGATCATACCCGGGACACTGATGTGCAGGGAAACGCACTCTGAGGAATATAGGGATCTCCAAGGAGCCAGAGCCGAGACGTGGGACTGTGAGGCTCCAGAGTTTGTGCTCAGACCTCGACTCCTCAGGCTCCGTTACACAGACACCGACATTCAGTTTGGCCATTAAAATGAACCTGTGATATGCCGTATAAAGAGCAACACCATCCGCCCAGACCTCCTCCAAGGCAAGCTGTCCCAGATGAACGTGCCTGATCCTCTCTGCAGGTGGATCACTGACTTCCTGACGGACAGGAAGCAGCACGTGAGGCTGGGGAAGAATGTCTCGGACTCCCGGACCATCAGCACCGGCTCTCCCCAGGGCTGTGTTCTTTCTCCTCTGCTCTTCTCCCTGTACACCAACTGCTGCACCTCTTCCCATCAGTCTGTCAAGCTCATCAAGTTTGCAGATGACACCACGGTCATCGGGCTCATCTCGGACGGGGATGAGTCTGCCTACAGGACGGAGGTTGATCGTCTGGTGTCCTGGTGCAGCCAGAACAACCTGGTGCTTAATGCCCAGAAGACAGTGGAGATGATTGTAGACTTTAGGAAGCACACAGCCCCACTCCCTCCTTCATCCTGACCGACACCCCCATCACCACTCTGGACTCATTCCGCTTCCTGGGGATCACCATCACCCAGGACCTCAAATGGGAGCCCACCATCACCTCCATCATAAAGAAGGCCCAGCAGAGGATGTACTTCCTGAGGCAGCTGAAGAAATTCAACCTGCCAGCACGGACAATGGTGCAGTTCTACACTGCCATCATCGAGTCCATCCTCACCTCCTCCATCACCGTGTGGTATGCTGGAGCCACCACCAGGGACAAACAGAGACTGCAACGTGTTGTGCGCTCTGCTGAGAAGGTGATTGGTTGCAGCCTTCCATCTCTTCAGGACCTGTACACTTCCAGGACTCGGACACGTGCAGGTCGAATTGCAGCTGATCCTTCTCACCCTGGACATGGACTTTTTGACCTACTCCCTCAGGCAGGAGGCTACGGTCCATTCGGACCAGAACCTCTCGCCACAAAAACAGTTTCTTCCCCTCTGCTGTTGGACTCATAAATAATAACACTCGGACTGGTCCCACCCCCACTCTGCTTCTGTCACATGACCCTGTGTTCTCGCACCTGCCTGCACCTGCCTGTTTTGCACTGATCACAGATACTCTTATACTCTATATTATTATACTCCTGTAAATTTGTAAATTTTGTTATATTATACTATAGCTTTATTTTATTCTATTATTTGTTGCATGTCAGTGTTTGTCTACATCCTGCTCCAAGTACCGCAGCAATTTCCTAATGTTGTGAACCTGTTCACTCATATGGCAATAAAACACATTCTGATTCTGATTCTTCTGATTCTGATGTGATATGCTGTATAAAGAGCATTATGTGATATGATGTATAAAGAGCATTATGTGATATGCCGTATAAAGAGCATTATGTGATATGCCGTATGAAGAGCATTATGTGATATGCCGTATAAAGAGCATTATGTGATATGCCGTATAAAGAGCATTATGTGATATGTCGTATAAAGAGCATTATGTGATATGCTGTATAAAGAGCATTATGTGATATGATGTATAAAGAGCATTATGTGATATGATGTATAAAGAGCATTATGTGATATGCTGTATAAAGAGCATTATGTGATATGATGTATAAAGAGCATTATGTGATATGATGTATAAAGAGCATTATGTGATATGATGTATAAAGAGCATTATGTGATATGCCGTATAAAGAGCATTATGTGATATGCCGTATAAAGAGCATTATGTGATATGCCGTATAAAGAGCATTATGTGATATGATGTATAAAGAGCATTATGTGATATGCCGTATAAAGAGCATTATGTGATATGCTGTATAAAGAGCATTATGTGATATGTCGTATAAAGAGCATTATGTGATATGCCGTATAAAGAGCATTATGTGATATGCCGTATAAAGAGCATTATGTGATATGCCGTATAAAGAGCATTATGTGATATGATGTATAAAGAGCATTATGTGATATGCCGTATAAAGAGCATTATGTGATATGCTGTATAAAGAGCATTATGTGATATGTCGTATAAAGAGCATTATGTGATATGATGTATAAAGAGCATTATGTGATATGTCGTATAAAGAGCATTATGTGATATGCCGTATAAAGAGCATTATGTGATATGCCGTATAAAGAGCATTATGTGATATGCCGTATAAAGAGCATTATGTGATATGATGTATAAAGAGCATTATGTGATATGCCGTATAAAGAGCATTATGTGATATGCTGTATAAAGAGCATTATGTGATATGCCGTATAAAGAGCATTATGTGATATGATGTATAAAGAGCATTATGTGATATGATGTATAAAGAGCATTATGTGATATGTCGTATAAAGAGCATTATGTGATATGATGTATAAAGAGCATTATGTGATATGATGTATAAAGAGCATTATGTGATATGCTGTATAAAGAGCATTATGTGATATGTCGTATAAAGAGCATTATGTGATATGCCGTATAAAGAGCATTATGTGATATGCCGTATAAAGAGCATTATGTGATATGCCGTATAAAGAGCATTATGTGATATGTCGTATAAAGAGCATTATGTGATATGCCGTATAAAGAGCATTATGTGATATGCCGTATAAAGAGCATTATGTGATATGTCGTATAAAGAGCATTATGTGATATGCCGTATAAAGAGCATTATGTGATATGCCGTATAAAGAGCATTATGTGATATGATGTATAAAGAGCATTATGTGATATGCCGTATAAAGAGCATTATGTGATATGCCGTATAAAGAGCATTATGTGATATGATGTATAAAGAGCATTATGTGATATGCCGTATAAAGAGCATTATGTGATATGCCGTATAAAGAGCATTATGTGATATGCCGTATAAAGAGCATTATGTGATATGCCGTATAAAGAGCATTATGTGATATGCCGTATAAAGAGCATTATGTGATATGATGTATAAAGAGCATTATGTGATATGCTGTATAAAGAGCATTATGTGATATGCTGTATAAAGAGCATTATGTGATATGCCGTATAAAGAGCATTATGTGATATGCCGTATAAAGAGCATTATGTGATATGATGTATAAAGAGCATTATGTGATATGCTGTATAAAGAGCATTATGTGATATGCTGTATAAAGAGCATTATGTGATATGCCGTATAAAGAGCATTATGTGATATGCTGTATAAAGAGCATTATGTGATATGCCGTATAAAGAGCATTATGTGATATGCTGTATAAAGAGCATTATGTGATATGCCGTATAAAGAGCATTATGTGATATGCCGTATAAAGAGCATTATGTGATATGATGTATAAAGAGCATTATGTGATATGCCGTATAAAGAGCATTATGTGATATGCTGTATAAAGAGCATTATGTGATATGCCGTATAAAGAGCATTATGTGATATGCTGTATAAAGAGCATTATGTGATATGCCGTATAAAGAGCATTATGTGATATGCCGTATAAAGAGCATTATGTGATATGATGTATAAAGAGCATTATGTGATATGCCGTATAAAGAGCATTATGTGATATGATGTATAAAGAGCATTATGTGATATGCCGTATAAAGAGCATTATGTGATATGATGTATAAAGAGCATTATGTGATATGTCGTATAAAGAGCATTATGTGATATGCCGTATAAAGAGCATTATGTGATATGTCGTATAAAGAGCATTATGTGATATGCCGTATAAAGAGCATTATGTGATATGATGTATAAAGAGCATTATGTGATATGCCGTATAAAGAGCATTATGTGATATGATGTATAAAGAGCATTATGTGATATGCTGTATAAAGAGCATTATGTGATATGCCGTATAAAGAGCATTATGTGATATGATGTATAAAGAGCATTATGTGATATGCCGTATAAAGAGCATTATGTGATATGCCGTATAAAGAGCATTATGTGATATGCCGTATAAAGAGCATTATGTGATATGATGTATAAAGAGCATTATGTGATATGCCGTATAAAGAGCATTATGTGATATGCTGTATAAAGAGCATTATGTGATATGATGTATAAAGAGCATTATGTGATATGTCGTATAAAGAGCATTATGTGATATGCTGTATAAAGAGCATTATGTGATATGCCGTATAAAGAGCATTATGTGATATGATGTATAAAGAGCATTATGTGATATGCCGTATAAAGAGCATTATGTGATATGATGTATAAAGAGCATTATGTGATATGCTGTATAAAGAGCATTATGTGATATGCTGTATAAAGAGCATTATGTGATATGCCGTATAAAGAGCATTATGTGATATGATGTATAAAGAGCATTATGTGATATGCCGTATAAAGAGCATTATGTGATATGCTGTATAAAGAGCATTATGTGATATGCTGTATAAAGAGCATTATGTGATATGATGTATAAAGAGCATTATGTGATATGTCGTATAAAGAGCATTATGTGATATGCCGTATAAAGAGCATTATGTAATATGATGTATAAAGAGCATTATGTGATATGCCGTATAAAGAGCATTATGTGATATGCTGTATAAAGAGCATTATGTGATATGATGTATAAAGAGCATTATGTGATATGCCGTATAAAGAGCATTATGTGATATGTCGTATAAAGAGCATTATGTGATATGATGTATAAAGAGCATTATGTGATATGTCGTATAAAGAGCATTATGTGATATGCCGTATAAAGAGCATTATGTGATATGTCGTATAAAGAGCATTATGTGATATGATGTATAAAGAGCATTATGTGATATGATGTATAAAGAGCATTATGTGATATGCCGTATAAAGAGCATTATGTGATATGATGTATAAAGAGCATTATGAGATATGTCGTATAAAGAGCATTATGTGATATGCCGTATAAAGAGCATTATGTGATATGATGTATAAAGAGCATTATGTGATATGCCGTATAAAGAGCATTATGTGATATGATGTATAAAGAGCATTATGTGATATGCCGTATAAAGAGCATTATGTGATATGTCGTATAAAGAGCATTATGTGATATGCCGTATAAAGAGCATTATGTGATATGATGTATAAAGAGCATTATGAGATATGTCGTATAAAGAGCATTATGTGATATGTCGTATAAAGAGCATTATGTGATATGCCGTATAAAGAGCATTATGTGATATGATGTATAAAGAGCATTATGAGATATGTCGTATAAAGAGCATTATGTGATATGCCGTATAAAGAGCATTATGTGATATGCCGTATAAAGAGCATTATGTGATATGTCGTATAAAGAGCATTATGTGATATGATGTATAAAGAGCATTATGAGATATGTCGTATAAAGAGCATTATGAGATATGTCGTATAAAGAGCATTATGTGATATGATGTATAAAGAGCATTATGTGATATGTCGTATAAAGAGCATTATGTGATATGCTGTATAAAGAGCATTATGTGATATGCCGTATAAAGAGCATTATGTGATATGCTGTATAAAGAGCATTATGTGATATGCTGTATAAAGAGCATTATGTGATATGATGTATAAAGAGCATTATGTGATATGCCGTATAAAGAGCATTATGTGATATGCTGTATAAAGAGCATTATGTGATATGCCGTATAAAGAGCATTATGTGATATGCCGTATAAAGAGCATTATGTGATATGCTGTATAAAGAGCATTATGTGATATGATGTATAAAGAGCATTATGTGATATGCCGTATAAAGAGCATTATGTGATATGATGTATAAAGAGCATTATGTGATATGCCGTATAAAGAGCATTATGTGATATGATGTATAAAGAGCATTATGTGATATGTCGTATAAAGAGCATTATGTGATATGCCGTATAAAGAGCATTATGTGATATGTCGTATAAAGAGCATTATGTGATATGCCGTATAAAGAGCATTATGTGATATGATGTATAAAGAGCATTATGTGATATGCCGTATAAAGAGCATTATGTGATATGCCGTATAAAGAGCATTATGTGATATGCTGTATAAAGAGCATTATGTGATATGCCGTATAAAGAGCATTATGTGATATGCCGTATAAAGAGCATTATGTGATATGCTGTATAAAGAGCATTATGTGATATGCCGTATAAAGAGCATTATGTGATATGCTGTATAAAGAGCATTATGTGATATGTCGTATAAAGAGCATTATGTGATATGCCGTATAAAGAGCATTATGTGATATGCTGTATAAAGAGCATTATGTGATATGATGTATAAAGAGCATTATGTGATATGCCGTATAAAGAGCATTATGTGATATGATGTATAAAGAGCATTATGTGATATGATGTATAAAGAGCATTATGTGATATGCCGTATAAAGAGCATTATGTGATATGCCGTATAAAGAGCATTATGTGATATGATGTATAAAGAGCATTATGTGATATGCCGTATAAAGAGCATTATGTGATATGCTGTATAAAGAGCATTATGTGATATGCCGTATAAAGAGCATTATGTGATATGCTGTATAAAGAGCATTATGTGATATGATGTATAAAGAGCATTATGTGATATGTCGTATAAAGAGCATTATGTGATATGCCGTATAAAGAGCATTATGTGATATGTCGTATAAAGAGCATTATGTGATATGCCGTATAAAGAGCATTATGTGATATGTCGTATAAAGAGCATTATGTGATATGCTGTATAAAGAGCATTATGTGATATGCTGTATAAAGAGCATTATGTGATATGTCGTATAAAGAGCATTATGTGATATGATGTATAAAGAGCATTATGTGATATGTCGTATAAAGAGCATTATGTGATATGCCGTATAAAGAGCATTATGTGATATGATGTATAAAGAGCATTATGTGATATGCCGTATAAAGAGCATTATGTGATATGCTGTATAAAGAGCATTATGTGATATGCTGTATAAAGAGCATTATGTGATATGCTGTATAAAGAGCATTATGTGATATGATGTATAAAGAGCATTATGTGATATGCCGTATAAAGAGCATTATGTGATATGATGTATAAAGAGCATTATGTGATATGATGTATAAAGAGCATTATGTGATATGCCGTATAAAGAGCATTATGTGATATGCCGTATAAAGAGCATTATGTGATATGATGTATAAAGAGCATTATGTGATATGCCGTATAAAGAGCATTATGTGATATGCCGTATAAAGAGCATTATGTGATATGATGTATAAAGAGCATTATGTGATATGCTGTATAAAGAGCATTATGTGATATGATGTATAAAGAGCATTATGTGATATGCTGTATAAAGAGCATTATGTGATATGTCGTATAAAGAGCATTATGTGATATGCTGTATAAAGAGCATTATGTGATATGCCGTATAAAGAGCATTATGTGATATGCCGTATAAAGAGCATTATGTGATATGTCGTATAAAGAGCATTATGTGATATGATGTATAAAGAGCATTATGTGATATGCTGTATAAAGAGCATTATGTGATATGATGTATAAAGAGCATTATGTGATATGATGTATAAAGAGCATTATGTGATATGCCGTATAAAGAGCATTATGTGATATGCTGTATAAAGAGCATTATGTGATATGTCGTATAAAGAGCATTATGTGATATGCCGTATAAAGAGCATTATGTGATATGCCGTATAAAGAGCATTATGTGATATGCCGTATAAAGAGCATTATGTGATATGTCGTATAAAGAGCATTATGTGATATGCTGTATAAAGAGCATTATGTGATATGCCGTATAAAGAGCATTATGTGATATGCCGTATAAAGAGCATTATGTGATATGCTGTATAAACAGACGCACTGAAGCAGGAGGATGGTGTTCATCCTTCTCTCCTCTCTTTCTTTCTCTCCTCTGCAATTTGTGCTTTAACAGAACTCATGTTTGAACCACAGGAGTTTGCATGTTCTGCTAATACTAATGCTAATGCTAATGCTAATGCTAATGCTAATGCTGTCAGGGCAAATCTCTCTCTGTTTTTCTCTCTTTTGCTTCCTTTTTCTCGCTCCCTCTTTCTCTCCTTTCGTACTTGTGGTGAGTTTCTGTTCACCACAGCCCTCCTCTCCTCTCCTCTCTCCTCTCCTCTCCCTCCTCTCTCCTCTTCTCTCCCTCCTCTCTCTTCTCCTCTCCTCTCCTCTCCTCTCCCTCTTCTCTCCTCTCCTCTCCTCTCTCCCTCCTCTCCCTCCTCTCTCCTCTTCTCTCCCTCCTCTCTCCTCTCCCCCTCCCTCTCTCTTCCTCTCTCCTCTCTCCTCTCTCTCCCTCCTCTAATCTCCCTCGCCTCTCTCTCCCCTCCTTCCTCCTCTCTCTCTCTCTCTCCCTTCTTCCTCCTCTCCTTTCTCCCTCCTGTCTCCTCCTCTCTCTCTCCCTCTCCCTCTCTCTCCCTCTCCCTCCTCTCTCCTCTCTCCCTCTCCTCTCTCCTCTCTCTCCCTCTCCTCTCTCCTCTCTCCTCTCCCTCCCTCCTCTCCCTCTCTCTCTTCTCCTCTCTCCTCTCTCTCTCCTCTCCTCTTCTCTCTCTCTCTCTCCTCCTCCTCTCTCCTCTCTCTCCTCTTTCTCCCTCCCCTCCTCTCCTCTCTCCTCTCCTCTCTCTCCTCTCTTCCTCTCCTCTCTCCCTCCCTCTCCTTTCTCTCTTCCTCTCCCTCTCCCTCCTCTCTCCTCTCCTCTCCCCTCTCTCCTCTCCTCTCTCTTCCTCTCCCTCTCCCCTCTCCCCTCTCTCTCCCTCTCTCCTTCTTCCTCTCTCCTCTCTCCCTCTTCTCCTTCTCTCTCTCCCTTTTCTCTCTCTCTCTCTCTCTTCCCTCTCTCCTCTCCCTCCTCTCTCTCTCTCTCTCTCCTCTCTCTCTCCTCTCCTCTCTCTCCTCTCCCCTTCCTCTCTCCTCTCCTCTCTCTCCCTTCCTTCTCTTCTCCTCTCTCCTCCTTCTCTCTCTCTCCTCTCTCCTCTCTCTCTCTCTTCCTCCCTCTCCTCTCCTCCCTCCTCTCTCCCTCCCTCCTCTCCTCCCCCCTCTCTCCTCTCTCCCTTTCCTCCCTCCTTTCTTCCTTCTCCCCTCTCTCTCCTTTCTCCCTTTCTTCCTTCCTCTCTCTCTCTCTCCTCTCTCCCCCTCTCTCTCTCTCTCCCTCTCTCCTCTCTCCCCTCTCTCCTCCCTCCCCCCTCTCCTCTCCCCTCTACTCTCTCTCCCTCTCTCTCTCTCTCCTCCCTCCTCTCTCTCTCTCTCTCTCCTCCCTCCTCTCTCCTCTTCTCCTCTCCCTCCTCTCTCCTCCCTCTCTCTCCCTCTCTCCCCTCCTCTCTCTCTTTCCCTCTCCCCTCTCTCCTCTCTTCCTCT
This sequence comes from Odontamblyopus rebecca, assembly GCA_030686955.1. Lineage (NCBI taxonomy): Eukaryota > Metazoa > Chordata > Actinopteri > Gobiiformes > Gobiidae > Odontamblyopus > Odontamblyopus rebecca. The sequence continues at coordinate 38,750,160 of CM060666.1, forward strand.
CTCTCTCCCTCTCCCTTTCTCTCCTCTCCTCCCTCTCTTCCTCTCCCTCTCTCTCCTCCCTTCCTTTCTCCCTCTCTCTCTCCTTCTCCTTCCTCTCCCTCCTCTCTCTCTTCCTCTTCTCCCCTCTCTCCTCTCTCTCTCCTCTCTCCTCTCTCTCTCCTCTCTCTCTCTCCTCCCTTCTCCTCTCTCCCTTCCCTCTCTCCCTCTCTCTCTCCCTCCTCTCCTCCCTCCCCTCCCTCTCCCTCCTCTCCTCTCCTCTCTCCTCTCTCCTTTCTCCTCTCTCTCCTCTCCCTTCCCTCTTCTCCCCTCTCTCTCTCTCCCCTCTCTCCTCCCTTCTCCCTCTCCTCCCCTCTCTTCCTCCCTCCTCTCCCTCTTCCCCTCTCTCTCCTCTCTCTTCCTCCTCCTCTCTCCCTTCTCTCTCTCTCCTCTCTCCTCTCTCTCTCTCCCTCTCTCTCTCTCCTCCCTCCCCTCTCTTCTCCCTCTCTCTCTCCTCTCTCTCTCTCCCCTCTCCCTCTCCCTCTCTCCCCTCCCTCCTCTCCTCTTCTCTCCTTCTCCCTCCTCTCTCCCTCCTCTCTCTCTTCCTCTCCTCCTCTCCTCTCTCCCTCCTCTCCTTCTTCTCTCTCTCTCTCTCTCCCCTCCTCTCTCTCTCTCTCCCTTCTCCTCTCTCTCTCTCTCTTCCTCTCTCCCCTCTCCTCTCCCTCTCTCTCTCTCTCTCCCCTCTCCTCTCCTCTCCTCTCCCCCCCTTCTCTCTCTCTCTCCCTCCCTCCTTCTCCCTCCTTCTCCCTCCTCTCCTCCTCTCTCCCTCTCCTCTCCTCACTCCTCCTCTCTCCTCTCCCCTCTCCTCTCTCCTCTCCCCTCTCTCCTCCCCCTCCTCTCTCTCTCTCCTCCCCCTCTCCTCCCTCCTCTCTCTCTCCTCTCCCTCTCCTCTCTCCTCTCTCTCCTCTCCTCTCTCTCCTCTCCCTCCCTCCTCTCCCCTCCCCTCCTCTCCCCCCCCTCCTCCTCCCTCTCTCCTCTTTCCTCTCTCCCCAGTCCTCTCTCCTCTCCTCCCTCCTCTCCTCATTCCTCTCTTCTCTCCTCTCCTCTTTCCTCTCTCCTCTCTCCTCCCCTCTCCTCTCTCCCTCCCTCTCTCCTCTCTCCTCTCCCCCTCTCTCCCTCTCCCCCTCCCTCTCCCCCTCTCCCTCTCTCCTCTCTCCTCTCCCTCTCCTCCTCTCTCCTCTCTCTCCTCTGATCCTGTGACTCAAACAGAAACTCCTCTCTCCTAGATTCTCCCTCTTCTCCTCTCAAATACTACAACATCCAGTTCTTTATTGATCACAGATGACTACAGATACTACAGATACTCTGACAGACCTACAGATACTACAAATACTACAGAACCTACTACAAATGCCACACAATATACTACAGATACTACAGATACTACAAATACTACAGATACTACAGATACTACAGATACTACAGATACTACAGATACTCCAATACTACAAATACTACAGATACTACAAATACTACAGATATTACAGATACTACAAATACTACAAGATACTACAGATACTACAGATACTTACAGATACTACAGATACTACAAATACTACAGATACTACACATACTACAAATACTACAGATACTACAGATACTACAAATACTACAGATACTACAAATACTACAAATACTACAGATACTACAGATACTACAGATACTACAGATACTACAAATACTACAAATACTACAGATACTACAGATACTACAGATACTACAGATACTACAGATACTACAAATACTACAGATACTACAGATACTACAGATACTACAAATACTACAGATACTACAGATACTACAGATACTACAGATACTACAGATACTACAGATACTACAGATACTACAGATACTACAAATACTACAGATACTACAGATACTACAGATACTACAGATACTACAGATACTACAGATTCTGTGTCAGTGCTGCTCCTTTACAGTAAGACTGGGTGATATGGAGTAAATATATTTCTCTATATATGATATAAATCTGCAGATTTGTACAGGAAGAACAACCGCACGGGAAGAACAACCGCACGGGAAGAACAACCGCACGGGAAGAACAACCGCACAAATCTCCTGCAAAAACAAATCTGCCAAACTCCACCAGGTGTTTTTCAAAACGAAAACAACTCGACTCCAGCTCCTGCATGAACATTCTGAGGTATCCCACAATCCCCTGCACAGACCTGAGGTATCCCACAATCCCCTGCACAGAGCTGAGGTATCCCACAATCCCCTGCACAGACCTGAGGTATCCCACAATCCCCTGCACAGACCTGAGGTATCCCACAATCCCCTGCACAGACCTGAGGTATCCCACAATCCCCTGCACAGAGCTGAGGTATCCCACAATCCCCTGCACAGACCTGAGGTATCCCACAATCCCCTGCACAGACCTGAGGTATCCCACAATCCCCTGCACAGACCTGAGGTATCCCACAATCCCCTGCACAGACCTGAGGCAGACGCTCATCTGCATAAACTACAACCACATGATTCATTTGCATAAACTAGACCCGCATGGCTCATTTGCATAAATTATAAATGCTGGGGGAAAAAACAGCTCTGTGGCCCTGGTGCTTCAGCCTCTGTGAGACTAAAGGACTCAGTGGAATCTGAGTGTTCTCCCTGTGACAGAGTCTGTTCTGAGTGTTCTCCCTGTGACAGAGTCTGTTCTGAGTGTTCTCCCTGTGACAGAGGATGTTCTGAGTGTTCTCCCTGTGACAGAGGATGTTCTGAGTGTTCTCCCTGTGACAGAGTCTGTTCTGAGTGTTCTCCCTGTGACAGAGGATGTTCTGAGTGTTCTCCCTGTGACAGAGGATGTTCTGAGTGTTCTCCCTGTGACAGAGGATGTTCTGAGTGTTCTCCCTGTGACAGAGGATGTTCTGAGTGTTCTCCCTGTGACAGAGGATGTTCTGAGTGTTCTCCCTGTGACAGAGGATGTTCTGAGTGTTCTCCCTGTGACAGAGGATGTTCTGAGTGTTCTCCCTGTGACAGAGGATGTTCTGAGTGTTCTCCCTGTGACAGAGGATGTTCTGAGTGTTCTCCCTGTGACAGAGGATGTTCTGCTGATGTCAGAGTCCAGGTGAAATCTTCCTCCTCGACTCAACAACTCGATAAAAACAAAGTTTAGACAAACTTCATCTGTTTTGGGGAAATTATTTTGTGAAATATTTTGCTACAAAATCCAAAACTGAAAAACACAGAAAACTAAATGTCGTTCAGATAAAATGAGTTGGATTAAAAAGTTTTACCAGGACTAAACCAGGACTAAACCAGGTCTAAACCAGGTCTAAACCAGGACTAAACCAGGTCTAAACCAGGACTAAACCAGGACTAAACCAGGACTAAACCAGGACTAAACCAGGACTAAACCAGGACTAAACCAGGTCTAAACCAGGACTAAACCAGGACTAAACCAGGACTAAACCAGGACTAAACCAAGACTGAACCAGGACTAAACCAAGACTGAACCAGGACTAAACCAGGACTAAACCAAGACTGAACCAGGACTAAACCAGGACTAAACTAGGACTAAACCAGGACTAAACCAAGACTGAACCATGACTAAACCAGGACTAAACCAGAACTAAATCAAGACTGGACCAGGACTAAACCAAGACTAAGCCAAGACTGAACCAGGACTAAGCCAAGACTGAACCAGGACTAACCCAGGTCTAAGCCAAGACTAAACCAGGGCCAAACAAGGACTAAACCAGGACTAAACCAGGACTAAACCAGGACTAAACCAGGACTAAACCAGGACTAAACCAGGACTAAACCAGGTCTAAACCAGGACTAAACCAGGACTGAACCAGGACTGAACCAGGACTAAACCAGGTCTAAACCAGGACTGAACCAGGACTGAACCAGGACTAAACCAGGACTAAACCAGGACTAAACCAGGACTGAACCAGGACTAAACCAAGACTAAACCAGGACTAAACCAAGACTAAACCAGGACTGAACCAGGACTGAACCAGGACTAAACCAGGACTAAACCAGGACTAAACCAGGACTAAACCAGGACTGAACCAGGACTGAACCAGGACTAAACCAGGACTAAACCAGGACTAAACCAGGACTAAACCAAGACTGAACCAGGACTAAACCAGGACTAAACCAGGACTAAACCAGGACTAAACCAGGACTAAACCAGGACTAAACCAAGACTGAACCAGGACTAAACCAGGACTAAACCAGGACTAAACCAGGACTAAACCAAGACTAAACCAGGACTAAACCAGGACTAAACCAGGACTAAACCAGGACTAAACCAAGACTGAACCAGGACTAAACCAGGACTAAACCAGGACTAAACCAGGACTAAACCAAGACTAAACCAGGACTAAACCAGGACTAAACCAGGACTAAACCAGGACTGAACCAGGACTAAACCAGGACTAAACCAGGACTAAACCAGGACTAAACCAAGACTGAACCAGGACTAAACCAGGACTAAACCAGGACTGAACCAGGACTAAAGCAGGACTAAACCAAGACTAAACCAGGACTAAACCAGGACTAAACCAGGACTAAACCAGGACTAAACCAGGACTAAACCAGGACTAAACCAGGACTAAACCAGGACTGAACCAGGACTGAACCAGGACTGAACCAGGACTAAACCAGGTCTAAACCAGGACTGAACCAGGACTGAACCAGGACTAAACCAGGACTAAACCAGGACTAAACCAGGACTGAACCAGGACTAAACCAAGACTAAACCAGGACTAAACCAAGACTAAACCAGGACTGAACCAGGACTGAACCAGGACTGAACCAGGACTAAACCAGGACTAAACCAGGACTAAACCAGGACTAAACCAGGACTGAACCAGGACTAAACCAGGACTAAACCAGGACTAAACCAGGACTAAACCAGGACTAAACCAAGACTGAACCAGGACTAAACCAGGACTAAACCAGGACTAAACCAGGACTAAACCAGGACTAAACCAAGACTGAACCAGGACTAAACCAGGACTAAACCAGGACTAAACCAGGACTAAACCAAGACTAAACCAGGACTAAACCAGGACTAAACCAGGACTAAACCAGGACTAAACCAGGACTAAACCAGGACTGAACCAGGACTGAACCAGGACTAAACCAGGTCTAAACCAGGACTGAACCAGGACTGAACCAGGACTAAACCAGGACTAAACCAGGACTAAACCAGGACTGAACCAGCACTAAACCAAGACTAAACCAGGACTAAACCAAGACTAAACCAGGACTGAACCAGGACTGAACCAGGACTAAACCAGGACTAAACCAGGACTAAACCAGGACTAAACCAGGACTAAACCAAGACTGAACCAGGACTAAACCAGGACTAAACCAGGACTAAACCAGGACTAAACCAGGACTAAACCAAGACTAAACCAGGACTAAACCAGGACTAAACCAGGACTAAACCAGGACTAAACCAAGACTAAACCAGGACTAAACCAGGACTAAACCAGGACTGAACCAGGACTAAACCAGGACTAAACCAGGACTAAACCAGGACTAAACCAAGACTGAACCAGGACTAAACCAGGACTAAACCAGGACTAAACCAGGACTAAACCAGGACTAAACCAAGACTAAACCAGGACTAAACCAGGACTAAACCAGGACTAAACCAGGACTAAACCAGGTCTAAACCAGGACTAAACCAGGACTGAACCAGGACTGAACCAGGACTAAACCAGGTCTAAACCAGGACTGAACCAGGACTGAACCAGGACTAAACCAGGACTAAACCAGGACTAAACCAGGACTGAACCAGGACTAAACCAAGACTAAACCAGGACTAAACCAAGACTAAACCAGGACTGAACCAGGACTGAACCAGGACTGAACCAGGACTAAACCAGGACTAAACCAGGACTAAACCAGGACTGAACCAGGACTGAACCAGGACTAAACCAGGACTAAACCAGGACTAAACCAGGACTAAACCAAGACTGAACCAGGACTAAACCAGGACTAAACCAAGACTGAACCAGGACTAAACCAGGACTAAACCAGGACTAAACCAGGACTAAACCAGGACTAAACCAGGACTAAACCAAGACTGAACCAGGACTAAACCAGGACTAAACCAGGACTAAACCAGGACTAAACTAAGACTAAACCAGGACTAAACCAGGACTAAACCAGGACTAAACTAGGACTAAACCAAGACTGAACCAGGACTGAACCAGGACTAAACCAGGACTAAACCAGGACTAAACCAGGACTAAACCAGGACTAAACCAGGACTAAACCAGGACTAAACCAGGACTGAACCAGGACTAAACCAGGACTAAACCAGGACTAAACCAGGACTAAACCAGGACTGAACCAAGACTGAACCAGGACTAAACCAGGACTAAACCAGGACTAAACCAGGACTAAACCAGGACTAAACCAAGACTAAACCAGGACTAAACCAGGACTAAACCAGGACTAAACCAGGACTAAACCAGGACTAAACCAGGTCTAAACCAGGACTAAACCAGGACTGAACCAGGACTGAACCAGGACTAAACCAGGTCTAAACCAGGACTGAACCAGGACTGAACCAGGACTAAACCAGGACTAAACCAGGACTAAACCAGGACTGAACCAGGACTAAACCAAGACTAAACCAGGACTAAACCAAGACTAAACCAGGACTGAACCAGGACTGAACCAGGACTGAACCAGGACTAAACCAGGACTAAACCAGGACTGAACCAGGACTGAACCAGGACTGAACCAGGACTAAACCAGGACTAAACCAGGACTAAACCAAGACTAAACCAGGACTGAACCAGGACTAAACCAGGACTAAACCAGGACTAAACCAGGACTGAACCAGGACTAAACCAGGACTAAACCAGGACTAAACCAAGACTGAAACAGGACTAAACCAGGACTAAACCAGGACTAAACCAGGACTAAACCAGGACTAAACCAGGACTGAACCAGGACTAAACCAGGACTAAACCAGGACTAAACCAGGACTAAACCAGGACTAAACCAAGACTAAACCAGGACTAAACCAGGACTAAACCAGGACTAAACCAGGACTGAACCAGGACTGAACCAGGACTAAACCAGGTCTAAACCAGGACTGAACCAGGACTGAACCAGGACTAAACCAGGACTAAACCAGGACTAAACCAGGACTGAACCAGGACTAAACCAAGACTAAACCAGGACTAAACCAAGACTAAACCAGGACTGAACCAGGACTAAACCAGGTCTAAACCAGGACTGAACCAGGACTGAACCAGGACTAAACCAGGACTGAACCAGGACTGAACCAGGACTAAACCAAGACTAAACCAGGACTAAACCAAGACTAAACCAGGACTGAACCAGGACTAAACCAGGACTGAACCAGGACTAAACCAGGACTAAACCAGGACTAAACCAGGACTAAACCAGGACTAAACCAGGACTAAACCAGGTCTAAACCAGGACTGAACCAGGACTGAACCAGGACTGAACCAGGACTAAACCAGGACTGAACCAGGACTAAACCAAGACTAAACCAGGACTAAACCAAGACTAAACCAGGACTGAACCAGGACTAAACCAGGACTAAACCAGGACTAAACCAGGACTAAACCAGGACTAAACCAGGACTAAACCAGGACTGAACCAGGACTGAACCAGGACTAAACCAGGACTGAACCAGGACTGAACCAGGACTAAACCAGGACTGAACCAGGACTAAACCAGGACTAAACCAGGACTGAACCAGGACTAAACCAGGACTAAACCAGGACTAAACCAGGACTAAACCAGGACTGAACCAGGACTGAACCAGGACTAAACCAGGACTAAACCAGGACTGAACCAGGACTGAACCAGGACTGAACCAGGACTGAACCAGGACTAAACCAGTTCTAAACCAGGACTAAACCAGGACTGAACCAGGACTAAACCAGGACTGAACCAGGACTAAACCAGGACTAAACCAGGTCTAAACCAGGACTAAACCAGGACTAAACCAGGACTAAACCAGGACTAAACCAGGACTGAACCAGGACTGAACCAGGACTAAACCAGGTCTAAACCAGGACTAAACCAGGACTGAACCAGGACTAAACCAGGACTAAACCAGGACTGAACCAGGACTAAACCAGGACTGAACCAGGACTGAACCAGGACTAAACCAGGACTAAACCAGGACTAAACCAGGACTAAACCAGGACTAAACCAAGACTGAACCAGGACTAAACCAGGACTAAACCAGGACTAAACCAGGACTGAACCAGGACTGAACCAGGACTAAACCAGGACTAAACCAGGACTAAACCAGGACTAAACCAAGACTAAACCAGGACTAAACCAGGACTAAACCAGGACTAAACCAGGACTAAACCAGGACTGAACCAGGACTGAACCAGGACTAAACCAGGTCTAAACCAGGACTGAACCAGGACTGAACCAGGACTAAACCAGGACTAAACCAGGACTAAACCAGGACTGAACCAGGACTAAACCAAGACTAAACCAGGACTAAACCAAGACTAAACCAGGACTGAACCAGGACTAAACCAGGACTAAACCAGGACTGAAGCAGGACTAAACCAGGACTGAAGCAGGACTGAACCAGGACTAAACCAGGACTGAACCAGGACTGAACCAGGACTGAACCAGGACTAAACCAGGACTGAACCAGGACTGAACCAGGACTGAACCAGGACTAAACCAGGACTAAACCAGGACTAAACCAGGACTAAACCAGGACTGAACCAGGACTAAACCAGGACTGAACCAGGTCTAAACCAGGACTAAACCAGGTCTAAACCAGGACTAAACCAGGACTAAACCAGGACTAAACCAGGACTAAACCAGGACTGAACCAGGACTAAACCAGGTCTAAACCAGGACTAAACCAGGACTGAACCAGGACTAAACCAGGACTAAACCAGGACTGAACCAGGACTAAACCAGGACTAAACCAGGACTGAACCAGGACTAAACCAGGACTAAACCAGGACTGAACCAGGACTAAACCAGGACTAAACCAGGACTAAACCAGGACTAAACCAGGACTGAACCAGGACTAAACCAGGACTGAACCAGGACTAAACCAGGACTAAACCAGGTCTAAACCAGGACTAAACCAGGACTGAACCAGGACTAAACCAGGACTGAACCAGGACTAAACCAGGACTAAACCAGGTCTAAACCAGGACTAAACCAGGACTAAACCAGGACTAAACCAGGACTGAACCAGGACTAAACCAGGTCTAAACCAGGACTAAACCAGGACTGAACCAGGACTAAACCAGGACTAAACCAGGACTGAACCAGGACTAAACCAGGACTAAACCAGGACTAAACCAGGACTAAACCAAGACTAAACCAGGACTGAACCAGGACTAAACCAGGACTAAACCAGGACTAAACCAGGACTAAACCAGGACTAAACCAAGACTGAACCAGGACTAAACCAGGACTAAACCAGGACTAAACCAGGACTAAACCAGGACTAAACCAGGACTAAACCAAGACTGAACCAGGACTAAACCAGGACTAAACCAGGACTAAACCAGGACTGAAGCAGGACTAAACCAGGACTGAAGCAGGACTAAAGCAGGACTAAACCAGGACTAAACCAGGACTGAACCAGGACTGAACCAGGACTAAACCAGGACTGAACCAGGACTGAACCAGGACTGAACCAGGACTGAACCAGGACTAAACCAGGACTAAACCAGGACTAAACCAGGACTAAACCAGGACTGAACCAGGACTAAACCAGGACTGAACAAGGACTAAACCAGGACTAAACCAGGTCTAAACCAGGACTAAACCAGGACTAAACCAGGACTAAACCAGGACTAAACCAGGACTAAACCAGGACTGAACCAGGACTAAACCAGGTCTAAACCAGGACTAAACCAGGACTGAACCAGGACTAAACCAGGACTAAACCAGGACTGAACCAGGACTAAACCAGGACTGAACCAGGACTAAACCAGGACTAAACCAGGACTAAACCAGGACTAAACCAGGACTAAACCAGGACTGAACCAGGACTAAACCAGGACTAAACCAGGACTAAACCAGGACTAAACCAGGACTAAACCAAGACTAAACCAGGACTGAACCAGGACTGAACCAGGACTAAACCAGGACTAAACCAGGACTAAACCAGGACTGAACCAGGACTGAACCAGGACTGAACCAGGACTGAACCAGGACTGAACCAGGTCTAAACCAGGACTGAACCAGGACTGAACCAGGACTAAACCAGGACTAAACCAGGACTAAACCAGGACTGAACCAGGACTAAACCAAGACTAAACCAGGACTAAACCAAGACTAAACCAGGACTGAACCAGGACTAAACCAGGACTGAACCAGGACTAAACCAGGACTAAACCAGGACTAAACCAGGACTAAACCAGGTCTAAACCAGGACTGAACCAGGACTGAACCAGGACTAAACCAGGACTAAACCAGGACTAAACCAGGACTGAACCAGGACTAAACCAAGACTAAACCAGGACTAAACCAAGACTAAACCAGGACTGAACCAGGACTGAACCAGGACTAAACCAGGACTAAACCAGGACTAAACCAGGACTGAACCAGGACTGAACCAGGACTAAACCAGGACTAAACCAGGACTAAACCAGGACTAAACCAGGACTGAACCAGGACTGAACCAGGACTAAACCAGGACTGAACCAGGACTGAACCAGGACTAAACCAGGACTAAACCAGGACTGAACCAGGACTAAACCAGGACTAAACCAGGACTAAACCAGGACTGAACCAGGACTAAACCAGGACTGAACCAGGACTAAACCAGGACTAAACCAGGACTAAACCAGGACTAAACCAGGACTGAACCAGGACTAAACCAGGACTAAACCAGGACTAAACCAGGACTGAACCAGGACTAAACCAGGACTGAACCAGGACTAAACCAGGACTAAACCAGGTCTAAACCAGGACTAAACCAGGACTGAACCAGGACTGAACCAGGACTGAACCAGGACTAAACCAGGACTAAACCAGGTCTAAACCAGGACTAAACCAGGACTAAACCAGGACTAAACCAGGACTGAACCAGGACTAAACCAGGTCTAAACCAGGACTAAACCAGGACTGAACCAGGACTAAACCAGGACTAAACCAGGACTGAACCAGGACTAAACCAGGCCTAAACCAGGACTAAACCAGGACTAAACCAAGACTAAACCAGGACTGAACCAGGACTAAACCAGGACTAAACCAGGACTAAACCAGGACTAAACCAGGACTGAACCAGGACTAAACCAGGACTAAACCAAGACTAAACCAGGACTGAACCAGGACTAAACCAGGACTGAACCAGGACTAAACCAGGTCTAAACCAGGACTAAACCAGGACTGAACCAGGACTAAACCAGGACTAAACCAGGACTGAACCAGGACTAAACCAGGACTAAACCAGGACTAAACCAGGACTAAACCAGGACTGAACCAGGACTAAACCAGGACTAAACCAGGACTAAACCAAGACTAAACCAGGACTGAACCAGGACTAAACCAGGACTAAACCAGGACTAAACCAGGACTAAACCAGGACTAAACCAGGACTGAACCAGGACTAAACCAGGACTAAACCAGGACTAAACCAGGACTGAACCAGGACTGAACCAGGACAGAAATGAGCTGAAGTCTCAGACTCTGTTACCTGAGGCTCTGGGGCTCCACACGTCCTCCTCATCTGACCTGAACCCTTCCAAATCCTGCTCCCGTCGGCCCCTGTCGCTCCTGTCACCCCTGTCGGCCCCTGTCGGCCCCTGTCGGCCCCTGTCGCCCCTGTCGGCCCCTGTCGGCCCCTGTCGCCCCTGTCGCTCCTGCCTGCCCCTGTCGGCCCCTGTCGCCCCTGTCGCTCCCGTCGGCCCCTGTCGCTCCCGTCGGCCCCGTCGGCCCCGTCGGCCCCTGTCGCCCCTGTCGCCCCTGTCGGCCCCTGTCGCCCCTGTCGCTCCCGTCGGCCCCTGTCGCTCCCGTCGGCCCCTGTCGCCCCTGTCGCCCCTGTCGGCCCTGTCACTCCTGTCGCTCCCGTCAGTGCAGGAGGCGCTGGTTGGAGTGAATGAGCGAAAGAGGAGCCGTTGAAACCGGATCCGCGGCTCAGGTGTCGCTCCGCTCGCTCTGCCGGCCTCTCGCTTTAAAGAGACACTGTGGAACTTTCCTCATCTCCACGGCAACGTGACAGCCTGGCCTAAAATGTCCCACAAACTCCC
>CM060666.1:38767413-38824913 GCA_030686955.1 Odontamblyopus rebecca
AAAACACCACATCTGCCTCTAAAAACACCACATCTGCCTCTAAAACACCACATCTGCCTCTAAAACACCACATCTGCCTCTAAAAACACCACATCTGCCTCTAAAACACCACATCTGCCTCTAAAAACACCACATCTGCCTCTAAAACACCACATCTGCCTCTAAAAACACCACATCTGCCTCTAAAACACCACATCTGCCTCTAAAAACACCACATCTGCCTCTAAAACACCACATCTGCCTCTAAAAACACCACATCTGCCTCTAAAACACCACATCTGCCTCTAAAAACACCACATCTGCCTCTAAAACACCACATCTGCCTCCAAAACACCACATCTGCCTCTAAAACACCACATCTGCCTCTAAAACACCACATCTGCCTCTAAAACACCACATCTGCCTCTAAAACACCACATCTGCCTCTAAAAACACCACATCTGCCTCTAAAAACACCACATCTGCCTCTAAAAACACCACATCTGCCTCTAAAACACCACATCTGCCTCTAAAACACCACATCTGCCTCCAAAACACCACATCTGCCTCTAAAAACACCACATCTGCCTCTAAAAACACCACATCTGCCTCTAAAACACCACATCTGCCTCTAAAACACCACATCTGCCTCTAAAAACACCACATCTGCCTCTAAAACACCACATCTGCCTCTAAAAACACCACATCTGCCTCCAAAACACCACATCTGCCTCCAAAACACCACATCTGCCTCTAAAACACCACATCTGCCTCTAAAACACCACATCTGCCTCTAAAAACACCACATCTGCCTCTAAAACACCACATCTGCCTCTAAAAACACCACATCTGCCTCTAAAACACCACATCTGCCTCTAAAAACACCACATCTGCCTCTAAAACACCACATCTGCCTCTAAAACACCACATCTGCCTCTAAAAACACCACATCTGCCTCTAAAACACCACATCTGCCTCTAAAAACACCACATCTGCCTCTAAAACACCACATCTGCCTCTAAAAACACCACATCTGCCTCTAAAAACACCACATCTGCCTCTAAAAACACCACATCTGCCTCTAAAAACACCACATCTGCCTCTAAAACACCACATCTGCCTCTAAAACACCACATCTGCCTCTAAAAACACCACATCTGCCTCTAAAACACCACATCTGCCTCTAAAACACCACATCTGCCTCTAAAAACACCACATCTGCCTCTAAAACACCACATCTGCCTCTAAAACACCACATCTGCCTCTAAAAACACCACATCTGCCTCTAAAACACCACATCTGCCTCTAAAACACCACATCTGCCTCTAAAAACACCACATCTGCCTCCAAAACACCACATCTGCCTCCAAAACACCACATCTGCCTCTAAAACACCACATCTGCCTCTAAAACACCACATCTGCCTCTAAAACACCACATCTGCCTCTAAAAACACCACATCTGCCTCTAAAACACCACATCTGCCTCTAAAACACCACATCTGCCTCTAAAAACACCACATCTGCCTCTAAAACACCACATCTGCCTCTAAAACACCACATCTGCCTCTAAAACACCACATCTGCCTCTAAAAACACCACATCTGCCTCTAAAACACCACATCTGCCTCTAAAACACCACATCTGCCTCTAAAACACCACATCTGCCTCTAAAAACACCACATCTGCCTCTAAAACACCACATCTGCCTCTAAAACACCACATCTGCCTCTAAAACACCACATCTGCCTCTAAAAACACCACATCTGCCTCTAAAAACACCACATCTGCCTCTAAAACACCACATCTGCCTCTAAAACACCACATCTGCCTCTAAAAACACCACATCTGCCTCTAAAACACCACATCTGCCTCTAAAACACCACATCTGCCTCTAAAAACACCACATCTGCCTCTAAAACACCACATCTGCCTCTAAAAACACCACATCTGCCTCCAAAACACCACATCTGCCTCTAAAACACCACATCTGCCTCTAAAACACCACATCTGCCTCTAAAAACACCACATCTGCCTCTAAAAACACCACATCTGCCTCTAAAACACCACATCTGCCTCTAAAAACACCACATCTGCCTCTAAAAACACCACATCTGCCTCTAAAAACACCACATCTGCCTCTAAAACACCACATCTGCCTCTAAAACACCACATCTGCCTCTAAAACACCACATCTGCCTCTAAAACACCACATCTGCCTCTAAAAACACCACATCTGCCTCTAAAAACACCACATCTGCCTCTAAAAACACCACATCTGCCTCTAAAAACACCACATCTGCCTCTAAAAACACCACATCTGCCTCTAAAAACACCACATCTGCCTCTAAAAACACCACATCTGCCTCTAAAACACCACATCTGCCTCTAAAACACCACATCTGCCTCTAAAACACCACATCTGCCTCTAAAACACCACATCTGCCTCTAAAAACACCACATCTGCCTCTAAAACACCACATCTGCCTCTAAAACACCACATCTGCCTCTAAAAACACCACATCTGCCTCTAAAAACACCACATCTGCCTCTAAAACACCACATCTGCCTCTAAAACACCACATCTGCCTCTAAAAACACCACATCTGCCTCTAAAAACACCACATCTGCCTCTAAAACACCACATCTGCCTCTAAAACACCACATCTGCCTCTAAAAACACCACATCTGCCTCTAACACCACATCTGCCTCTAAAACACCACATCTGCCTCCAAAACACCACATCTGCCTCTAAAAACACCACATCTGCCTCTAAAAACACCACATCTGCCTCTAAAAACACCACATCTGCCTCTAAAACACCACATCTGCCTCTAAAACACCACATCTGCCTCTAAAACACCACATCTGCCTCTAAAAACACCACATCTGCCTCTAAAACACCACATCTGCCTCTAACACCACATCTGCCTCTAAAACACCACATCTGCCTCCAAAACACCACATCTGCCTCTAAAAACACCACATCTGCCTCTAAAAACACCACATCTGCCTCTAAAAACACCACATCTGCCTCTAAAAACACCACATCTGCCTCTAAAAACACCACATCTGCCTCTAAAAACACCACATCTGCCTCTAAAAACACCACATCTGCCTCTAAAACACCACATCTGCCTCTAAAACACCACATCTGCCTCTAAAACACCACATCTGCCTCTAAAAACACCACATCTGCCTCTAAAAACACCACATCTGCCTCCAAAACACCACATCTGCCTCTAAAAACACCACGTGTGCGGAGTTTAAAAACGCGGCGGAGCACTTCCTGTGTCGCCGCATGATGACATCACGAGGTGGAGCGGAGCGTTTTCAGAGCGTGCAGTCAAACGCGTTTGTGAGTGACGAGGAAACGACGTCGGGGCGGAGAACCCTCCGCTCCACCTCGTGACATCACGGGGTGAGCCGGAGCTCCTCTGGGGTTTTAAAGTCCGGTGGAGCCGGAGCTCCTCTGGGGTTTTAAAGTCCGGTGGAGCCGGAGCTCCTCTGGGGTTTTAAAGTCCGGTGGAGCAGGTGTCCGGAGGCTCTGCTCCTCACTGAAGCTCCACATGCCTCACGCCTCTGAGCTTCATTAGCACAAACGTGAAACTGAAGTCGTCACCGGAGCGACGCCACCCTAAAGCTGCACCGCGGAACCTCGCTCTGCCCGTCTCCATGGAGATGTCCTCACTTTGTCCAGAATGTTCCGTGTTCTCACATTTGGTGCAGTAAAATCAGGTGAAATTTGACAATATAAATTAAAGTTTGACACGGATCAAGAAGGAATTTGTGAAGAAAAGTTGAAAAATACGTTGAAAAATCCCCCACGGAGATGATGATGATGATGATGATGATGATGATGATGATGATGATGATGATGATGATGATGATGATGATTTAAAACGGATTTAAACAAAGTAAAATGTGTTTTATATATTTCTTTGTCTAAATCAGATTCTGTGACATTAGGAGTTTTCCACACGCTGAATTTCTCCCTTTGAAAATACACGTCTGAATTATTTTTATTCTGACATTTTAAGTGTCATAAAATAAAAAGTTCATCATTAAAATATTTTCAGCTCCTCAAATTCAACAGTAAAATTCCCAAGTGTAAAAGTCCCGACAAAGATCCAGGGCCCAAAACACGTGTTCTGTTCAGTCATTGATATTAGGACTAAAAACAATCATAATAATGAAATAAATAAAAGATTTTACATTTGTAAAATCTGAACAAATGTTTTTGTTGTTTTGACATTAGACAAACTGTAGAGCACATGTGTCAAACATGCGGCCCGGGGGCCAGATCCGGCCCTCCAAGACCTTTAATCTGGCCCTCGGCTGATTTTTCTGTTAAAATACTTAAACTGTTCTGATTTTTCTGTTAATTTTCTGCACCGTTTAGCACAGCAGCGTCTCCGGCGTTTCTGTACGTTGCGACTCCCACCAGAGCAGCACAAATGAAGACTTTCCTCTTTCCAAACGCTCTTAAAGGACGATCGTTTTGACTGTTGACCGTGACCCTCATCAGCAAAATGTCAAAAAATGAGAAAAGCAGATGCTGAGTTCAGGATTTCCCAAGAAAAATAGTCTAATTCTTATTTGTTGACAGAGGTGAATGGGAAATCTGTGCTCAGTGTGTTTGGAACAAGTGGCGTTGCTCGAGGAATATAATCTTAAACACCACTACGAGACACGGAGAAAAATACAATAACTTGAAGAGAGAACTGAGTTTTCTGATCCGGCCCTTTTGGGATCACAGTAGGCTGCATACGGCCCCCGGACCAAAGTGAGTTTGACACCCCTGGTTTAAACCCTCACACAGTGAGACTCTCGCCTAAGTCTGAATTAGGATTTGTACAAATCCAGTTCTTTACAAGGCACAAAAAAAACCAAATGTCTGAAAGTCTCAGGTTTTCCTTTACAAACAGAAACGCAAAAAAACATCTTCTACCACAGTTCAACTGACTTGAATCAAACAGATTCATCTGAAAAGACCAATTTTAAGATTTTTCTACTTAATAAGATCAGTTTTTTTTTACTTGTTTCCAGATATTTCCTCCTGATTTATCTTATCTCCATATTACAACTTATTCTCAGCACTTTTTATCTGAACTCAGTCCAGGTTCAGCCTCTTTCACTTCCTCCTCAAACCAATAAGGGGAAAATCTGTCCATAAACACTTGAAACTCGTGTTTTCTGCTCAGAACAAGATTCAGATTTCATCTTGTTTTAAGAAAATTTGGTAAGTGAAAAGTTCTAACTGAACTGGCAGAAAATTTCACTTAAAACAGGGACTTTTCACCTCAGAATTGGTATTTTTCCTTATTTTTGACAGGCCTTTTTTTTGCATCTCTTTCTTTCTTTGCAACTTGTCCAGTGCAAACGGCCGTGACTGTAACACTGGGAAATAAAGTCGCACTTCCAGAGTCCAGCACATCCACAGCACTGACCTCCTGCAGACGTTTGAGGTTCGGGATCAGAGCAAACAGGAAATACAGAATATACAGAATCTTTAGTCCAGAACAGGTTTTCCCTCCGATTTAAAGTGTTTCCACAGCCCAAAGTATTTACACTATTTATTATTGTATTTGCATCAGGACGTTTACTCCACTGGGTTCTGGTGTCTCCGTTTCAGAGCAGTGACGTGTTTGTCCTGTAGGAAACAAACAGAACAAGCTCCATTTAAA
This sequence comes from Odontamblyopus rebecca, assembly GCA_030686955.1. Classification (NCBI taxonomy): domain Eukaryota; kingdom Metazoa; phylum Chordata; class Actinopteri; order Gobiiformes; family Gobiidae; genus Odontamblyopus; species Odontamblyopus rebecca. The sequence goes on from CM060666.1 coordinate 38,773,080, forward strand.
CTCACACTGGAGCTGTTGGGGAGACGTGGAGTCTGCAGAGTTTCTGATCCGCTCACAGTCACTTCACTCCGAGGCCACAGCACTGACCTCCATCCACCACAGCACTGACCTCCATCCACCACAGCACTGACCTCCATCCACCACAGCACTGACCTCCATCCACCACAGCACTGACCTCCATCCACCACAGCACTGACCTCCATCCACCACAGCACTGACCTCCATCCACCACAGCACTGACCTCCATCCACCACAGCACTGACCTCCATCCACCACAGCACTGACCTCCATCCACCACAGCACTGACCTCCATCCACCACAGCACTGACCTCCATCCACCACAGCGCGGACCTCCATCCACCACAGCCCAGACCTCCATCCACCACAGCACTGACCTCCATCCACCACAGCACTGACCTCCATCCACCACAGCACTGACCTCCATCCACCACAGCACTGACCTCCATCCACCACAGCACTGACCTCCATCCACCACAGCACTGACCTCCATCCACCACAGCACTGACCTCCATCCACCACAGCACTGACCTCCATCCACCACAGCACTGACCTCCATCCACCACAGGCCGTGTTTAGAATGTTTTTCAACACTTTCAGCAATTAAAATTCAGAATAAAAATAATTCAAACCTGTTTTTTTCAGAGTTTCAGCAGTGTTTAAAATAAAAAATCGAGTGAAATAAGTCCTCTTCCATGGTTGCTCGGTAACCACGAGGGAAATCCAATCAGGAAAAACCATTTAAACCTAAAAAAGAAAAAAAAAGGGCCAAACAAACTGGGAAATCCATTTTTTTTCTTTGTAAAATCTTAAATCTTAAATGTGTTTGGGTAAAACGAGCGGTTCGGCCCGTACACGGGGAGGGCATCTGACACACGGGAGGGCATCTGATGCACGGGGAGGGCATCTGACACACGGGGAGGGCATCTGATCCACGGGGAGGGCATCTGACACACGGGAGGGCATCTGACGCACGGGGAGGGCATCTGATCCACGGGGAGGGCATCTGATCCACGGGGAGGGCATCTGACACACGGGGAGGGCATCTGATCCACGGGGAGGGCATCTGACACACGGGGAGGGCATCTGACGCACGGGGAGGGCATCTGACACACGGGGAGGGCATCTGAGGCACGGGGAGGGCATCTGACACACGGGGAGGGCATCTGACACCGGGGAGGGCATCTGATGCACGGGGAGGGCATCTGACACACGGGGAGGGCATCTGATCCACGGGAGGGCAACGGACACACGGGGAGGGCATCTGACACACGGGGAGGGCATCTGACGCACGGGGAGGGCATCTGACACACGGGGAGAGCATCTGACGCACGGGGAGGGCATCTGACCCACGGGGAGGGCATCTGACACACGGGGAGGGCATCTGACACACGGGGAGGGCATCTGACACACGGGGAGGGCATCTGACACACGGGGAGGGCATCTGACACACGGGGAGAGCATCTGACGCACGGGGAGGGCATCTGACCCACGGGGAGGGCATCTGACACACGGGGAGGGCATCTGACACACGGGGAGGGCATCGGACGCACGGGGAGGGCATCTGACCCACGGGGAGGGCATCTGACACAGGGGGAGGGCATCTGACACAGGGGGAGGGCATCTGACACAAGGGGAGGGCATCTGACACACGGCCCTCTCCTCGGCTGCGTTTATTTAAACTCCGACTCGTGGCTCTATAAATAAATCAAAGCTGTTTGGGGTCAAGGTTAAACTCGTCTGTCAGCGCTGCATTTTTTGATCCTGTTTTAGTCCCGTTACAGACGACATGCATCACCCAAGACAAACAGGAGCAGTGTTGGTGTAGTGTTGGTGTTGGTGTAGTGTTGGTGTAGTGTTGGTGTAGTGTTGGTGTTGGTGTAGTGTTGGTGTAGTGTTGGTGTTGGTGTAGTGTTGGTGTAGTGTTGGTGTTGGTGTAGTGTTGGTGTAGTGTTGGTGTAGTGTTGGTGTAGTGTTGGTGTAGTGTTGGTGTAGTGTTGGTGTAGTGTTGGTGTAGTGTTGGTGTAGTGTTGGTGTAGTGTTGGTGTAGTGTTGGTGTAGTGTTGGTGTTGGTGTAGTGTTGGTGTAGCGTTGGTGTAGTGTTGGTGTAGTGTTGGTGTAGTGTTGGTGTAGTGTTGGTGTAGTGTTGGTGTTGGTGTAGTGTTGGTGTCGTGTTGGTGTCGTGTTGGTGTCGTGTTGGTGTAGTGTTGGTGTAGTGTTGGTGTAGTGTTGGTGTTGGTGTAGTGTTGGTGTTGGTGTAGTGTTGGTGTTGGTGTAGTGTTGGTGTAGCGTTGGTGTTGGTGTAGTGTTGGTGTAGTGTTGGTGTAGTGTTGGTGTAGCGTTGGTGTAGCGTCAGTGTTGGTGTCGTGTTGGTGTAGCGTTGGTGTAGCGTCGGTGTTGGTGTCGTGTTGGTGTTGGTGTTGTGTTGGTGTAGTGTTGGTGTTGTGTTGGTGTAGCGTCGGTGTTGGTGTAGTGTTGTGTTGGTGTAGTGTTGGTGTAGCATTGGTGTTGGTGTAGTGTCAGTGTAGTGTTGGTGTAGTGTTGGTGTAGCGTCGGTGTTGGTGTCGTGTTGGTGTAGCGTCGGTGTTGGTGTCGTGTTGGTGTAGCGTCGGTGTAGCGTCGGTGTTGGTGTAGCGTCGGTGTAGCGTCGGTGTTGGTGTCGTGTTGGTGTAGCTTCGGTGTTGGTGTAGTGTTGGTGTAGCGTCGGTGTTGGTGTAGTGTTGGTGTTGTGTTGGTGTAGCGTCGGTGTTGGTGTAGTGTTGGTGTGTGTAGCATTGGTGTTGGTGTAGTGTCAGTGTAGTGTTGGTGTAGTGTTGGTGTAGCGTCGGTGTTGGTGTCGTGTTGGTGTAGCGTTGGTGTAGCGTCGGTGTTGGTGTCGTGTTGGTGTAGCGTCGGTGTAGCGTCGGTGTAGCGTCGGTGTAGCGTCGGTGTAGCGTCGGTGTTGGTGTCGTGTTGGTGTAGCGTCGGTGTGTAGTGTTGGTGTAGCGCTTGGTGTAGCGTCGGTGTTGGTGTAGTGTTGGTGTTGTGTTGGTGTCGTGTTGGTGTAGCGTCGGTGTTGGTGTAGTGTTGGTGTTGGTGTTGTGTTGGTGTAGCGTCGGTGTTGGTGTAGTGTTGGTGTTGTGTTGGTGTAGCGTCGGTGTTGGTGTAGTGTTGGTGTAGTGTTGGTGTAGTGTTGGTGTAGCGTCGGTGTTGGTGTAGTGTTGGTGTAGCGTCGGTGTTGGTGTAGTGTTGGTGTAGCGTCGGTGTTGGTGTAGCGTCGGTGTTGGTGTCGTGTTGGTGTCGTGTTGGTGTCGTGTTGGTGTAGCGTCGGTGTTGGTGTAGTGTTGGTGGTGTTGGTGTCGTGTTGGTGTAGCGTTGGTGTTGGTGTTGTGTTGGTGTAGCGTCGGTGTTGGTGTAGTGTTGGTGTAGTGTTGGTGTAGTGTTGGTGTTGGTGTTGTGTTGGTGTAGCGTCGGTGTTGGTGTAGTGTTGGTGTAGCGTCGGTGTTGGTGTAGTGTTGGTGTAGCGTCGGTGTTGGTGTAGTGTTGGTGTTGTGTTGGTGTACCGTCGGTGTTGGTGTAGTGTTGGTGTTGGTGTTGTGTTGGTGTAGCGTTTGGTGTAGTGTTGGTGTTGGTGTAGTGTTGGTGTAGCGTTGGTGTTGGTGTAGTGTTGGTGTAGCGTTGGTGTCGGTGTAGCGTTGGTGTTGGTGTTGGTGTAGCGTTGGTGTAGCGTCGGTGTTGGTGTAGCGTTGGTGTAGCGTCGGTGTTGGTGTCGTGTTGGTGTAGCGTTGGTGTAGCGTCGGTGTTGGTGTCGTGTTGGTGTAGCGTCGGTGTTGGTGTAGTGTTGGTGTAGCGTCGGTGTTGGTGTAGTGTTGGTGTAGTGTTGGTGTAGCGTTGGTGTTGGTGTAGTGTTGGTGTAGCGTTGGTGTAGTGTTGGTGTAGTGTTGGTGTAGTGTTGGTGTAGCGTTGGTGTAGCGTTGGTGTAGTGTTGGTGTAGTGTTGGTGTAGCGTTGGTGTTGGTGTAGTGTTGGTGTAGTGTTGGTGTAGTGTTGGTGTAGTGTTGGTGTTGTGTTGGTGTAGTGTTGGTGTTGTGTTGGTGTAGCGTCGGTGTTGGTGTAGTGTTGTGTTGGTGTAGTGTTGGTGTAGTGTTGGTGTAGTGTTGGTGTTGGTGTAGCGTCGGTGTTGGTGTAGTGTTGGTGTAGCGTCGGTGTTGGTGTCGTGTTGGTGTAGCGTCGGTGTTGGTGTAGTGTTGGTGTTGGTGTTGTGTTGGTGTAGTGTTGGTGTTGGTGTCGTGTTGGTGTCGTGTTGGTGTAGCGTCGGTGTTGGTGTAGTGTTGGTGTTGGTGTAGTGTTGGTGTAGTGTTGGTGTTGGTGTAGTGTTGGTGTAGTGTTGGTGTAGCGTTGGTGTAGCGTTGGTGTAGTGTTGGTGTTGGTGTAGTGTTGGTGTAGTGTTGGTGTAGTGTCGGTGTAGTGTCGGTGTTGGTGTAGTGTCGGTGTAGCGTCGGTGTTGGTGTAGTGTTGGTGTTGGTGTTGTGTTGGTGTAGCGTCGGTGTTGGTGTAGTGTTGTGTTGGTGTAGTGTTGGTGTAGTGTTGGTGTAGCGTTGGTGTTGGTGTAGTGTCAGTGTAGTGTTGGTGTAGTGTCGGTGTTGGTGTAGCGTCGGTGTAGCGTCGGTGTAGTGTTGGTGTAGTGTTGGTGTTGTGTTGGTGTAGTGTTGGTGTAGTGTTGGTGTAGTGTTGGTGTAGTGTTGGTGTAGTGTTGGTGTGGTGTTGGTGTAGCGTTGGTGTAGCGTTGGTGTAGTGTTGGTGTTGGTGTAGTGTCGGTGTTGGTGTAGTGTCGGTGTTGGTGTAGTGTTGGTGTAGTGTCGGTGTTGGTGTAGTGTTGGTGTAGTGTCGGTGTTGGTGTAGCGTTGGTGTAGCGTCGGTGTTGGTGTAGTGTTGAAGCTCTGGTTGAACAGCTGTGAGAGGAACAAAATAATAGTCTAAGTTTAGCCTCCGCGCCCTGAAACTTTAGCCTCTGAATGCAGCTAGACACATGTTAGCGTAGCACATGTTAGCGTAGCACGTTAGCGTAGCATCCTGAATAGCTGTGGGATTATCTTAGCCGCATGGAAGTCTTCACAGAAACACAAACACAGTCCTGGGTCAGTCCTGGGTCAGTCCTGGGTCAGTCCTGGGTCAGTCCTGGGTCAGTCCTGAGTCAGTCCTGGGTCAGTCCTGGGTCAGTCCTGGGTCAGTCCTGGGTCAGTGCTAGTGCGCCCTCTGCAGCTCAGGGAGGGAGTTCTGGAGGTTTTGAGGTTCTCTCATGAGGCCAGGACAGAAACTGAGACGAACCTGGAGCTGCCGGGTCAGAGTGTCAGAGGTCACAGTGTCAGAGGTCACAGTGTTAGAGGTCAGAGGTCAGGGGTCACAGTGTTAGAGGTCAGAGTGTCAGAGGTCAGAGTGTCAGAGGTCAGAGGTCACAGTGTTAGAGGTCAGAGTGTCAGAGGTCAGAGTGTCAGAGGTCACAGTGTCAGAGGTCACAGTGTCAGAGTGTCAGAGGTCACAGTGTCAGAGGTCACAGTGTCAGAGGTCACAGTGTCAGAGGTCACAGTGTCAGAGGTCAGGGGTCACAGTGTTAGAGGTCAGAGTGTCAGAGGTCACAGTGTCAGAGGTCACAGTGTCAGAGGTCACAGTGTCAGAGGTCACAGTGTCAGAGGTCACAGTGTCAGGGGTCAGAGGTCACAGTGTTAGAGGTCACAGTGTCAGGGGTCACAGTGTCACAGTGTCAGAGGTCACAGTGTCAGGGGTCACAGTGTCAGAGGTCAGAGGTCAGGGGTCACAGTGTTAGAGGTCAGAGTGTCAGAGGTCACAGTGTCAGAGGTCACAGTGTCAGGGGTCAGAGGTCACAGTGTTAGAGGTCACAGTGTCAGGGGTCACAGTGTCAGGGGTCACAATGTCACAGTGTCAGAGGTCACAGTGTCAGGGGTCACAGTGTCAGAGGTCAGAGGTCAGGGGTCACAGTGCCCAGTCCATCTCTCACGTGCGTCTATCACAGTTTTATGTTCCTTTACGTCAGGACCTGATCCGTTCTTCTCCGTCTTTGTACCTGTGGAAAACTCACGTCCTCTGACCTCAGGAGCAGCGAACAGCAGAGAACTGTATTTAGCTCCTGTAATTCTCTGTCATATCAACTCTGCCCGTGGCTCCTGCTGCTCTCCACCTGCTGAAGTCGCCTCCTCCAACTCAGACCTACAAAAACTCTGTCCATCGTTTGTGCGATTCTGGTTCTTCAGATATTCAGTTTTATTTTGGTCGTAGCACAGACTTTTCCACAGCCTCAGATCATCCACCTCGTGATGTCATGAAGTGGCAGTGTCCACGTGAACAGCTCCTTTCACCTTTCGCTCAGTCGAGATGAAGAGATTCCAGAGGCTGAAACGATCCGGGTGATTCTAGTGAAGGTGTGTGGCGTTTGGAAACGCAGTGGAGCACTTCCTGTGTCACCACGCGGTGACATCACGAGGTGGAGCAGGGCGTTTTCAAACTGCGCAAAGCCGTGTCCTCCTCTCATATTCCGACGGTGGAGGCTCCGGCACCTGCTCGTTTCTATGGAGACGTCACTGCTCTGCCCGGAATATTCCGCAGTGTGACTTTAAACAGCTCCACTTTACATTTTGTTCAATCATATTCGGTCACTTTAGGTTTTCGAGCTCAGAAATCCCCAGGAAAACTTTGGGAGTGAGCGCGGAGTCGCCTCTGCAGCTTTACTCACGCTTCATGAAGACAACGCAACCCACAAGCACAACGATCGAGGGAAGAAAGACGAAAACTCAAAGGAAACGACGACGATTCTGCAGGAACTCGGCCAAAACGTGAGACATAAACACTTCAACGTGTCCGAGAACGACTTTAGAGCACGATGGAAACGATGGTCCTGCAGCGAGATCATTTCACTGAAAAGAATCGAGCTGCAGACGAGAACGAAGCGTCAGAACGAGTGAGGAGAACAAACCCGAAGAGGAAGAACCCGAGACAAGTTCAGCCACAGCAGAGAAATGTGCACAATCGACTTTCATTTCTCCGTTTCCTTCTGGGGCAAAGTCAAAGGTCCCGACTCATCGAGCTCAGTGTTCGAGCTCATTCAATCTGAGCAGGGGTGAAAGTCCCAGGAGCCTTATGTTATTCTTTAGATGAGGCATTAAAAAGTACATCAGCCAAAATGTGAAAAAAACAGTGTAAATCAAATACTGGAGATAAATATAAAGCAAAAGTACAGAAACGTCATAGACGAATGAAGAACATAAACCCTGGTAATAGTGGTAAAGGTAAGAAAAGTCATCAGCTGCAGAAAACCCGACACAAACCCACAATTTAAAGCACAACAGGAACTTTTCAGCGTCTCTGACAAAGAGAATCCAGCAAAAATTAAATATGTTGAACAATCTATAAATGTGCAAAAAATATATTTAATAAAGCCTGTCAAATACAAAAATATATGTAATAAAGCCTGTCAAATACAAAAATATATGTAATAAAGCCTGTCAAATACAAAAATATATGTAATAAAGCCTGTCAAATACAAAAATATATGTAATAAAGCCTGTCAAATACAAAAATATATGTAATAAAGCCTGTCAGATACAAAAATATATGTAATAAAGCCTGTCAAACACAAAAATATATTTAATAAAGCCTGTCAGATACAAAAATATATGTAATAAAGCCTGTCAAACACAAAAATATATGTAATAAAGCCTGTCAGATACAAAAATATATGTAATAAAGCCTGTCAGATACAAAAATATATGTAATAAAGCCTGTCAGATACAAAAATATATGTAATAAAGCCTGTCAAATACAAAAATATATTTAATAAAGCCTGTCAAATACAAAAATATATTTAATAAAGCCTGTCAAATACAAAAATATATTTAATAAAGCCTGTCAAATACAAAAATATATGTAATAAAGCCTGTCAAATACAAAAATATATTTAATAAAGCCTGTCAAACACAAAAATATATTTAATAAAGCCTGTCAAATACAAAAATATATTTAATAAAGCCTGTCAGATACAAAAATATATTTAATAAAGCCTGTCAAACACAAAAATATATTTAATAAAGCCTGTCAAACACAAAAATATATTTAATAAAGCCTGTCAAACACAAAAATATATGTAATAAAGCCTGTCAAATACAAAAATATATTTAATAAAGCCTGTCAAATACAAAAATATATTTAATAAAGCCTGTCAAATACAAAAATATATTTAATAAAGCCTGTCAAATACAAAAATATATTTAATAAAGCCTGTCAAATACAAAAATATATTTAATAAAGCCTGTCAGATACAAAAATATATGTAATAAAGCCTGTCAAACACAAAAATATATGTAATAAAGCCTGTCAAATACAAAAATATATTTAATAAAGCCTGTCAAATACAAAAATATATTTAATAAAGCCTGTCAAATACAAAAATATATTTAATAAAGCCTGTCAAATACAAAAATATATTTAATAAAGCCTGTCAAATACAAAAATATATTTAATAAAGCCTGTCAAATACAAAAATATATGTAATAAAGCCTGTCAAATACAAAAATATATGTAATAAAGCCTGTCAGATACAAAAATATATTTAATAAAGCCTGTCAAACACAAAAATATATTTAATAAAGCCTGTCAAATACAAAAATATATTTAATAAAGCCTGTCAAACACAAAAATATATTTAATAAAGCCTGTCAAACACAAAAATATATGTAATAAAGCCTGTCAGATACAAAAATATATTTAATAAAGCCTGTCAAACACAAAAATATATTTAATAAAGCCTGTCAAATACAAAAATATATTTAATAAAGCCTGTCAAATACAAAAATATATTTAATAAAGCCTGTCAAATACAAAAATATATTTAATAAAGCCTGTCAAATACAAAAATATATTTAATAAAGCCTGTCAAATACAAAAATATATGTAATAAAGCCTGTCAAATACAAAAATATATGTAATAAAGCCTGTCAGATACAAAAATATATGTAATAAAGCCTGTCAGATACAAAAATATATTTAATAAAGCCTGTCAAATACAAAAATATATTTAATAAAGCCTGTCAGATACAAAAATATATGTAATAAAGCCTGTCAGATACAAAAATATATTTAATAAAGCCTGTCAAACACAAAAATATATTTAATAAAGCCTGTCAAATACAAAAATATATTTAATAAAGCCTGTCAGATACAAAAATATATGTAATAAAGCCTGTCAAATACAAAAATATATTTAATAAAGCCTGTCAAATACAAAAATATATTTAATAAAGCCTGTCAAATACAAAAATATATTTAATAAAGCCTGTCAGATACAAAAATATATGTAATAAAGCCTGTCAGATACAAAAATATATTTAATAAAGCCTGTCAGATACAAAAATATATTTAATAAAGCCTGTCAAACACAAAAATATATTTAATAAAGCCTGTCAAACACAAAAATATATTTAATAAAGCCTGTCAAACACAAAAATATATTTAATAAAGCCTGTCAGATACAAAAATATATTTAATAAAGCCTGTCAAACACAAAAATATATTTAATAAAGCCTGTCAAATACAAAAATATATTTAATAAAGCCTGTCAAACACAAAAATATATTTAATAAAGCCTGTCAAATACAAAAATATATTTAATAAAGCCTGTCAGATACAAAAATATATTTAATAAAGCCTGTCAGATACAAAAATATATTTAATAAAGCCTGTCAAATACAAAAATATATGTAATAAAGCCTGTCAAACACAAAAATATATTTAATAAAGCCTGTCAAATACAAAAATATATTTAATAAAGCCTGTCAAATACAAAAATATATTTAATAAAGCCTGTCAAACACAAAAATATATTTAATAAAGCCTGTCAAATACAAAAATATATTTAATAAAGCCTGTCAAATACAAAAATATATTTAATAAAGCCTGTCAAACACAAAAATATATTTAATAAAGCCTGTCAAATACAAAAATATATTTAATAAAGCCTGTCAAATACAAAAATATATTTAATAAAGCCTGTCAAATACAAAAATATATTTAATAAAGCCTGTCAGATACAAAAATATATGTAATAAAGCCTGTCAAATACAAAAATATATTTAATAAAGCCTGTCAAATACAAAAATATATTTAATAAAGCCTGTCAAACACAAAAATATATTTAATAAAGCCTGTCAAATACAAAAATATATTTAATAAAGCCTGTCAAATACAAAAATATATTTAATAAAGCCTGTCAGATACAAAAATATATGTAATAAAGCCTGTCAAACACAAAAATATATTTAATAAAGCCTGTCAGATACAAAAATATATTTAATAAAGCCTGTCAAACACAAAAATATATGTAATAAAGCCTGTCAGATACAAAAATATATTTAAGATTAAGAGACCCCCGAGTCCCCGAGTCCCCGAGTCCCAGAGTCAGAGCCTGTGTCCTCTGTCCCTGCAGATTCACACAGAACCACAGATTTGCCCAGTTTATACAAGAAATGCCCCAGTGCCCCTGTCTTGGACCAGTCTGATCTGGACCAGGACTAAACTCAAACTAAACCAGGACTAAAACTGGACTGATCTGATCCCAACAGGAAAGAGGAGCAGAAATACTCGTTTGTTGAAAGTTCCTAAAGCAAAATAAAGTCCCTTAGATCAGGACTGACGCACAAACTGAGGCTCTTTTCACGGTTTGATTCACGCCAAACCCCCAAACCCCAAACCCCAAACCCCAAACCCGCGTGTCCCGGTTCAGATTTGTGGATCTGCGCTCTGCTCCTGCCCCAAACTCACGCTTCACTTTCCCCGATTGCGTCAAACGCGAAGCAGCGTCCCGCAGAGGAATCCCAGAGGAAGTTTAGTGGTTTTTCCAGAACTGTCGACCCACAATGGCGGAGTGTGTGCGCCCGGGCGGCTCCACAGTTGCATAAAACTGATTAAAATGCACAAAAAAAAAGCAACGCGCACGAGCTCAAAGTGGCGCTGAACTGAGCCGCAAATTCGCCTGACGCGAAGAAGCGGCGTGTTTGGTCAGAACTTAGCAACTGTGCGCCATGGCTAATGTGAGCTACAAAGCTCCCGCACAAGTCTCTGCAAACTGCGGAAAAGTCCCGGGAACCTCGCGCTGAGCTCCCGGCGGCGCAGCGGGAGGACGGGAAACAAAAGCCGTGCGTAAAACTGTCCCGTCCTGCGCCGATCCGGGACTTTTGCGCCATGTTGAGCCCCTGACAAAAGGAGAAACAAAAGTGCTGCTCGTCGCCCCGGAGCTCGTCGCCCCGGTGCCCGTGCGGGGAGCCTTACCTTGGCGATGGCTTTCTTGTAGCGCACGGTGGCCTGTTGGATCAGAGCGCGCACCGTGAGGTTCCCGTCCCCGCACGGAACCACCACGCGGGTCCGGCCGAAGCACACCGTCACTTTCATGGCTCCCGAAGCCGACGGGGGGACGAGGACAGGCGGCCGGGAAGGACGGGAGCACCGCCGCTGCTGCTGCTGCTGCTGGCGCCGGGGTCAAATCCGAGCCGCAAACAGGCGCACACATCGGGCTAGAGCCGCGGAGAGTCCCCGGGGGAAGCTCCGGAGGCGCGGGTCACACGCGGCCCCGGGCCGCGCCTCTCGGCCGCATTTGGACGCTGTTTTTCGGACTCTGAGTGGACTCCGGTGACCACCTGTTTGTGGAGCTGCTCTGTGCGCGCGCACGAGCCCAATCCTCACGCGCACGCGCTCCCGGCTGAGCTCACGCGCGTCATGTGCTGCGTTCAGGAACACTCCGGGACTTTTCTTTATGTTTGAGTGTTTGCACCGAACATCCAAAGGGCCAAAAGCAGAAGAAAAATAAAACATCAAGCGACAAAGGAGGAATCAAATCAACAAAAAAGTTAAATAAAATAAATATTACACAAATAATTTAATTGCAATTTACTGTGTGTTATTTGATTAAACTTTTTTGTATTTGGTATTTTGATTCCTAGTTTTACTCCGAGCTTCTGTGTCCGCAGCCCCGGAGGCTTTGCCCAGGAAACTCCAGAGAAAAACACCACGTTTCTGTTTCATTATTTTGATTTGATGGTGGATTTGACAGAGTAAATGACCCACAGCCTTTAGAGTGATTTTATTTGATCAGTTTTTTCAAAAGCTGAAGACACAACAAACGCTCAGAACATTTAACAAAGAAAAGAGCAAACAAACAAAATAAAGACGACAAAATGATTAAAAACGTTCACTGTTCTAAAAAGCAGCAGGAAGAAGCAAAACTTCTCCGGTCGACAGCAGCACAGAAAACCTGGAGACAAACACACAGGTTTATTAAATATGATCAAGAATCACTTTTAAGAAGGATTCATGAATATTTCCTGGTGGTGCAGCCCTAAAACGTCGCCTTTGTAAATGTAATTACCTTTAAATACATGTATTTCTCTTTGTTTTCATGTCTCAGCTCCTGGTTCATGTTTTCAGTTTGTCATTTCTATTTTTCAGTCATTGTTGTAAAAAGTGCTCTTGGTTTTTAATAAATCTGGTTCTGTTGCAGGAGCTGGAGGCACGAACGAGTGAGTGAGAAATACACACATAAATACACATAAATACACATAAATACACGTGTAAATATACACATAAATACACACAAATACACGTAAGTACACTTAAATACATATAAATACACACAAATACACTTAAATACATACATACGCTGAGGTGGAGTGGGTTTGCGTTTGTTCCGGTTTGCTCCGTGTTCCGTAAACGCAGCAGTGCGTCGTGGCTCCCCCTGGTGGACGAACTGAAGAAACTTCAAAAACCTTTGAGAATCTTTGAGTTTCAGGTCGGAGAGTTTGAACATGAGGACGGAGCGAAAAGAACCTCAGAGTCAGAAACTGGGGCCGTTCATGTACCTGTCGATCTTTGGAATTTTAAGAAGAATAAAAAACAATCAAATGTGAAAACAGTTTATTTCACTGTTTCAGTGTCAAACAGAAAAACAGATTCGACTCTATTTCCAGTATTTACTGTAAAGTTTGTTTCAAAAAACCGTCTGGTGCTGATTTTAATCCTGATCTTTGATTCTCTCTGGTTTATTTGAGGTTCAGCTGTGAAACGAGAGCAGAATTAAAGAAAACGCTTCTGCACTCGGCACATTCACGACTTATTCACCACAGCCCGAATCGTCTGATTTTATTTGTGTTTTCCATCATTTTACCTCAACGAAAAACTAGGATAAAAAAACTAGACACTTCCTGCCTCTTCACTGTTCCAGGATCAGACTGGTCCAAAATACACATAAATACACATAGAAATACACATAAATACACATAGAAATACGCATAAATACATATAATTACACATATAAATATACACAAATACACATAAATACACATAGAAATACACATAGAAATACACATAAATACACATAAATACACACAAATACACACAAATACACATAAATACACATAGAAATACGCATAAATACATATAATTACACATATAAATATACACAATTACACACAAATACACATAAATACACATAAATACACATAAATACAAATAAATACACATAAATACACATAAATACATATAAATACACATAAATACACATAAATACACATAAATACACATATAAATATACACAAATACACATAAATACACATAAATACACATAAATACACACAAATACACACAAATACACATAAATACACATAGAAATACACATAGAAATACACATAAATACACATAAATACACATATAAATATACACAAATACACATAAATACACATAAATACACATAAATACACATAAATACACATAAATGCTCTTCACTGTCGCAGGGTCAGATTGGTCATAAACAGAGACACTGGGACATTTCTGTATAAAACTGGGACAAATCAGTGGTTGTGTGTAAATCTGTGGGACAGATCCGGGTTCTGTGGAAATGAGCTCCCGGAGTTTAAATCCACAGTGAAGAAATGGAGTCAATCGATGAACTGAATTATTCTCAGTTGATGAACTTCAAAGTCACAATCTTCAGAACTTAACGGTCGGACTTGCTCCTTGTATCATTTGAAAACAGCTGAGTTAAAAGTGCTCGTTTCGCTCAACTCAAAGATTTGCAGTTAATTCATAGTTTTCTGCTTTAAAGCTGAACTCCGTCCCGTCTGAAGCTAAAGGTTCTAGAGGAGGTGAATTCTGTCAGGAACCAAAAAACGGCACAGATCAGAGTTTCCTCAGCGGAGAATCTGACTGTGGCAACAAACTAGTGCAGTGATGGGGGCAAGTTCTGAACTAGTGCAGTGATGGGGGCAAGTTCTGAACTAGTGTAGTGATGGGGGCAAGTTCTGAACTAGTGCAGTGATGGGGGCAAGTTCTGAACTAGTGCAGTGATGGGGGCAAGTTCTGAACTAGTGCAGTGATGGGGGCAAGTTCTGAACTAGTGCAGTGATGGGGCAAGTTCTGAACTAGTGCAGTGATGGGGGCAAGTTCTGAACTAGTGCAGTGATGGGGGCAAGTTCTGAACTAGTGCAGTGATGGGGGCAAGTTCTGAACTAGTGCAGTGATGGGGGCAAGTTCTGAACTAGTGCAGTGATGGGGCAAGTTCTGAACTAGTGCAGTGATGGGGCAAGTTCTGAACTAGTGCAGTGATGGGGGCAAGTTCTGAACTAGTGTAGTGATGGGGGCAAGTTCTGAACTAGTGCAGTGATGGGGGCAAGTTCTGAACTAGTGCAGTGATGGGGGCAAGTTCTGAACTAGTGCAGTGATGGGGGCAAGTTCTGAACTAGTGCAGTGATGGGGCAAGTTCTGAACTAGTGCAGTGATGGGGGCAAGTTCTGAACTAGTGCAGTGATGGGGGCAAGTTCTGAACTAGTGCAGTGATGGGGCAAGTTCTGAACTAGTGTAGTGATGGGGGCAAGTTCTGAACTAGTGCAGTGATGGGGCAAGTTCTGAACTAGTGCAGTGATGGGGGCAAGTTCTGAACTAGTGCAGTGATGGGGGCAAGTTCTGAACTAGTGCAGTGATGGGGGCAAGTTCTGAACTAGTGCAGTGATGGGGCAAGTTCTGAACTAGTGCAGTGATGGGGGCAAGTTCTGAACTAGTGCAGTGATGGGGCAAGTTCTGAACTAGTGCAGTGATGGGGGCAAGTTCTGAACTAGTGCAGTGATGGGGCAAGTTCTGAACTAGTGTAGTGATGGGGGCAAGTTCTGAACTAGTGTAGTGATGGGGGCAAGTTCTGAACTAGTGCAGTGATGGGGGCAAGTTCTGAACTAGTGCAGTGTAGAAAAGAGGGAAGTGTGAGGTGTTTATAAAGTTGTTTTCTAACGTTTCCAGACACTAATGAGTGAACCAGAGCGTTTGGTTTGTTAGACTCGTGGCTGTTGTCAGATGGGTTAAAATGGAGTTAAACTTCTTCAGTCTGAAGCAAACTGGCGTTTTACGTGAAAGTGAAGAACTTGTATTAGAACATAGTAGGTGTAGTATTTTTTCATAGTAGTTGTAGTATTTTTCGTAGTAGTTGTAGTATTTTTCATAGTAGTTGTAGTATTTTTCATAATAGTTGTAGTATTTTTCGTAGTAGTTGTAGTATTTTTCGTAGTAGTCGTATTTTTTAAGTAGTAGTTGTAGTATTTCTCGTAGTAGTTGTAGTATTTTTCGTAGTAGTTGTAGTATTTTTCACAGTAGTTGTAGTATTTTTCGTAGTAGTTGTATTTTTCATAGTAGTTGTAGTATTTTTCGTAGTAGTTGTAGTATTTTTTGTAGTAGTTGTCGTATTTTTCATAGTAGTTGTAGTATTTTTCGTAGTAGTTGTCGTATTTTTCGTAGTAGTTGTAGTATTTTTCATAGTAGTTGTAGTATTTTTCGTAGTAGTTGTAGTATTTTTCGTAGTAGTTGTAGTATTTTTCATAGTAGTTGTAGTATTTTTCGTAGTAGTTGTAGTATTTTTAGTAGTAGTGGTATTATTAATAGTAGTTGTAGTATTTTTCGTAGTAGTAGTGGTATTTTTGGTAGTAGTTGTAGTATTTTTCGTAGTATTTGTCGTATTTTTCTTCGTAGGTGTAGTATTTTTCGCAGTAGTTGTAGTATTTTTCGCAGTAGTTGTAGTATTTTTCGTAGTAGTTGTAGTATTTTTCGTAGTAGTTGTAATATTTTTCATAGTAGGTGTAGTATTTTTCGTAGTAGTTGTAGTATTTTTCATAGTAGTTGTAGTATTTTTCATAGTAGGTGTAGTATTTTCGTAGTAGTTGTAGTATTTTTCGTAGTAGTTGTAGTATTTTTCAAAGTAGTTGTAGTATTTTTCATAGTAGTTGTAGTATTTTTCATAGTAGGTGTAGTATTTTTAAGTAGTAGTCGTAGTATTTTTCATAGTAGTTGTAGTATTTTTCATAGTAGGTGTAGTATTTTTCGTAGTAGGTGTAGTATTTTTCATAGTAGTTGTAGTATTTTTCGTAGTAGTTGTAGTATTTTTCATAGTAGTTGTAGTATTTTTCGTAGTAGTTGTAGTATTTTTCATAGTAGTTGTAGTATTTTTCGTAGTTGTAGTATTTTTCGTAGTAGTTGTAGTATTTTTCGTAGTAGTTGTAGTATTTTTCGTAGTAGTTGTCGTATTTTTCGTAGTAGTTGTAGTATTTTTCGCAGTAGTTGTAGTATTTCTCGTAGTAGTTGTAGTATTTTTCGTAGTAGTTGTCGTATTTTTCATAGTAGTTGTAGTATTTTTCATAGTAGTTGTAGTATTTCTCGTAGTAGTTGTAGTATTTTTCGTAGTAGTTGTAGTATTGTTTGTAGTAGTTGTAGTATTTTTCATAGTAGTTGTAGTATTTTTCATAGTAGTTGTAGTATTTCTCGTAGTAGTTGTAGTATTTTTCGTAGTAGTTGTAGTATTTTTTGTAGTAGTTGTAGTATTTTTCGTAGTAGTTGTAGTATTTTTCGTAGTAGTTGTCGTATTTTTCGTAGTAGTTGTAGTATTTTTCATAGTAGTTGTAGTATTTTTCGTAGTTGTAGTATTTTTCGTAGTAGTCGTAGTATTTTCATAGTAGTCGTAGTATTTTTCATAGTAGGTGTAGTATTTTCGTAGTAGTTGTAGTATTTTTCGTAGTAGTTGTAGTATTTCTCGTAGTAGTTGTAGTATTTCTCGTAGTAGGTGTAGTATTTTTCGTAGTAGTTGTAGTATTTTTCATAGTAGGTGTAGTATTTTTCGCAGTAGTTGTAGTATTTTTCATAGTAGTTGTAGTATTTTTCGTAGTAGTTGTAGTATTTTTCATAGTAGTTGTAGTATTGTTTGTAGTAGTTGTAGTATTTTTCGTAGTAGTTGTCGTATTTTTCGTAGTAGTTGCAGTATTGTTTGTAGTAGTTGTAGTATTTTTCGTAGTAGTTGTCGTATTTTAAGTAGTAGTTGTAGTATTGTTTGTAGTAGTTGTAGTATTTTTCGTAGTAGTTGTAGTATTTTTCGTAGTAGTTGTAGTATTTTTCGTAGTAGTTGTAGTATTTTTCATAGTAGTTGTAGTATTTTTCGTAGTAGTTGTAGTATTTTTCGTAGTAGTTGTCGTATTTTTCATAGTAGTTGTAGTATTTTTCATAGTAGTTGTAGTATTTTTCGCAGTAGTTGTAGTATTTCTCGTAGTAGTTGTAGTATTTTTCGTAGTAGTTGTAGTATTTTTCGTAGTAGTTGTAGTATTTTTCGTAGTAGTTGTAGTATTTTTCGTAGTAGTTGTAGTATTTTTCGTAGTAGTTGTAGTATTTTTCGTAGTAGTTGTCGTATTTTTCGTAGTAGTTGTAGTATTTTTCATAGTAGTTGTAGTATTTTTCGTAGTAGTTGTAGTATTTTTCGTAGTAGTTGTAGTATTATTCATAGTAGGTGTAGTATTTTTAAGTAGTAGTTGTAGTATTTTTCGTAGTAGTTGTAATATTTTTCATAGTAGTTGTAGTATTTTTCGTAGTAGTCATATTTTTCATAGTAGTTGTAGTATTTTTCGCAGTAGTTGTCATATTTTTCATAGTAGTTGTAGTATTTTTCGTAGTAGTTGTAGTATTTTTCGTAGTAGTTGTATTTTTCGTAGTAGTTGTCGTATTTTTCGTAGTAGTTGTAGTATTTTTCGTAGTAGTTGTAGTATTTTTCGCAGTAGTTGTAGTATTTCTCGTAGTAGTTGTCATATTTTTCATAGTAGTTGTAGTATTTTTCATAGTAGTTGTAGTATTTTTCGCAGTAGTTGTAGTATTTCTCGTAGTAGTTGTAGTATTTTTCGTAGTAGTTGTCGTATTTTTCATAGTAGTTGTAGTATTTTTCATAGTAGTTGTAGTATTTCTCGTAGTAGTTGTAGTATTTTTCGTAGTAGTTGTAGTATTTTTTGTAGTAGTTGTAGTATTTTTCGTAGTAGTTGTAGTATTTTTCGTAGTAGTTGTAGTATTTTTCGTAGTAGTTGTAGTATTTTTCATAGTAGTTGTAGTATTTTTCGTAGTAGTTGTAGTATTTTTCGCAGTAGTTGTAGTATTTCTCGTAGTAGTTGTAGTATTTTTCGTAGTAGTTGTAGTATTTTTCGTAGTAGTTGTAGTATTTTTCGTAGTAGTTGTAGTATTTTTCGTAGTAGTTGTAGTATTTTTCGTAGTAGTTGTCGTATTTTTCATAGTAGTTGTAGTATTTTTCGTAGTAGTTGTAATATTTTTCGTAGTAGTTGTAGTATTTTTCGTAGTAGTTGCAGTATTTTTCGTAGTAGTTGTCGTATTTTTCATAGTAGTTGTAGTATTTTTCGTAGTAGTTGTAGTATTTCTCGTAGTAGTTGTAATATTTTTCATAGTAGTTGTAGTATTTTTCGTAGTAGTCATATTTTTCATAGTAGTTGTAGTATTTTTCGTAGTAGTTGTCATATTTTTCATAGTAGTTGTAGTATTTTTCGTAGTAGTTGTAGTATTTTTCGTAGTAGTTGTCGTATTTTTCGTAGTAGTTGTAGTATTTTTCGTAGTAGTTGTAGTATTTTTCGTAGTAGTTGTCGTATTTTTCATAGTAGTTGTAGTATTTTTCGTAGTAGTTGTAGTATTTTTCGTAGTAGTTGTAGTATTTTTCGTAGTAGTTGTAGTATTTTTCGTAGTAGTTGTCGTATTTTTCATAGTAGTTGTAGTATTTTTCGTAGTAGTTGTAGTATTTTTCGTAGTAGTTGTAGTATTTTTCGTAGTAGTTGTAGTATTTTTCGTAGTAGTCATATTTTTCATAGTAGTTGTAGTATTTTTCGTAGTAGTTGTCGTATTTTTCATAGTAGTTGTAGTATTTTTCGTAGTAGTTGTAGTATTTTTCGTAGTAGTTGTCGTATTTTTCATAGTAGTTGTAGTATTTTTCGTAGTAGTTGTAGTATTTCTCGTAGTAGTTGTAGTATTTTTCGTAGTAGTTGTAGTATTTTTCATAGTAGTTGTAGTATTTTTCGTAGTAGTTGTAGTATTTTTCGTAGTAGTTGTAGTATTTTTCGTAGTAGTTGTAGTATTTTTCATAGTAGTTGTAGTATTTTTCGTAGTAGTTGTAGTATTTTTCGTAGTAGTTGTCGTATTTTTCATAGTAGTTGTAGTATTTTTCATAGTAGTTGTAGTATTTTTCGTAGTAGTTGTAGTATTTTTCGTAGTAGTTGTAATATTTTTCATAGTAGTTGTAGTATTTTTCGTAGTTGTCGTATTTTTCGTAGTAGTTGTAGTATTTTTCGCAGTAGTTGTAGTATTTTTCGTAGTAGTTGTCGTATTTTTCGTAGTAGTTGTAGTATTTTTCGCAGTAGTTGTAGTATTTTTCGTAGTAGTTGTCGTATTTTTCATAGTAGTTGTAGTATTTTTCGTAGTAGTTGTAGTATTTTTCGTAGTAGTTGTAGTATTTTTCGTAGTAGTTGTAGTATTTTTCGTAGTAGTTGTAGTATTTTTCGTAGTAGTTGTAGTATTTTTCGCAGTAGTTGTAGTATTTCTCGTAGTAGTTGTAGTATTTTTCGTAGTAGTTGTAGTATTTTTCACAGTAGTTGTAGTATTTTTCGTAGTAGTTGTAGTATTTTTCGTAGTAGTTGTAGTATTTTTCGTAGTAGTTGTAGTATTTTTCGTAGTAGTTGTAGTATTTTTCGTAGTAGTTGTCGTATTTTTCATAGTAGTTGTAGTATTTTTCGTAGTAGTTGTAGTATTTTTCGTAGTAGTTGTAGTATTTTTCGTAGTAGTTGTAGTATTGTTTGTAGTAGTTGTAGTATTTTTCGTAGTAGTTGTAGTATTGTTTGTAGTAGTTGTAGTATTTTTCGTAGTAGTTGTCGTATTTTTCGTAGTAGTTGTAGTATTGTTTGTAGTAGTTGTAGTATTTTTCGTAGTAGTTGTATTTTTCATAGTAGTTGTAGTATTTTTCATAGTAGTTGTAGTATTTTTCGTAGTAGTTGTAGTATTTTTCGTAGTAGTTGTAGTATTTTTCATAGTAGTTGTAGTATTTTTCGTAGTAGTTGTAGTATTTTTCGTAGTAGTTGTAGTATTTCTCGTAGTAGTTGTAATATTTTTCATAGTAGTTGTAGTATTTTTCGTAGTAGTCATATTTTTCATAGTAGTTGTAGTATTTTTCGTAGTAGTTGTCATATTTTTCATAGTAGTTGTAGTATTTTTCGTAGTAGTTGTAGTATTTTTCGTAGTAGTTGTCGTATTTTTCGTAGTAGTTGTAGTATTTTTCGTAGTAGTTGTAGTATTTTTCGTAGTAGTTGTAGTATTTTTCGTAGTAGTTGTAGTATTTTTCGTAGTAGTTGTAGTATTTTTCGTAGTAGTTGTAGTATTTTTCGTAGTAGTTGTAGTATTTTTCGTAGTAGTTGTAGTATTTTTCATAGTAGTTGTAGTATTTTTCGTAGTAGTTGTAGTATTTTTCGTAGTAGTTGTAGTATTTTTCGTAGTAGTTGTCGTATTTTTCATAGTAGTTGTAGTATTTTTCATAGTAGTTGTAGTATTTCTCGTAGTAGTTGTAGTATTTTTCGTAGTAGTTGTAGTATTTTTCGTAGTAGTTGTAGTATTTTTCATAGTAGTTGTAGTATTTTTCGTAGTAGTTGTAGTATTTTTCGTAGTAGTTGTCGTATTTTTCGTAGTAGTTGTAGTATTTTTCGCAGTAGTTGTCATATTTTTCATAGTAGTTGTAGTATTTTTCGTAGTAGCTGTAGTATTTTTCGTAGTAGTTGTATTTTTCGTAGTAGTTGTCGTATTTTTCGTAGTAGTTGTAGTATTTTTTGTAGTTGTAGTATTTTTCGTAGTAGTTGTAGTATTTTTCGTAGTAGTTGTCGTATTTTTCGTAGTAGTTGTAGTATTTTTAAGTAGTAGTTGTAGTATTTTTCGTAGTAGTTGTAGTATTTTTAAGTAGTAGTTGTAGTATTTTTAAGTAGTAGTTGTAGTATTTTAGCAGTAGTTGTAGTATTTTTCGTAGTAGTTGTAGTATTTTTCGTAGTAGTTGTAGTATTTTTAAGTAGTAGTTGTAGTATTTTTCGTAGTAGTTGTAGTATTTTTAGCAGTAGTAGTTGTAGTATTTCTCGTAGTAGTTGTAGTATTTTTAGCAGTAGTTGTAGTATTTTTCGTAGTAGTTGTAGTATTTTTCGTAGTAGTTGTAGTATTTTTAAGTAGTAGTTGTAGTATTTTTAAGTAGTAGTTGTAGTATTTTTCGTAGTAGTTGTCGTATTTTAAGTAGTAGTTGTAGTATTGTTTGTAGTAGTTGTAGTATTTTTCGTAGTAGTTGTCGTATTTTTCGTAGTAGTTGTAGTATTTTTCGTAGTAGTTGTAGTATTTTTCGTAGTAGTTGTAGTATTTTTCGTAGTAGTTGTAGTATTTTTCGTAGTAGTTGTAGTATTTTTCGTAGTAGTTGTAGTATTTTTCGCAGTAGTTGTAGTATTTTTCGTAGTAGTTGTAGTATTTTTCATAGTAGTTGTAGTATTTTTCGTAGTAGTTGTAGTATTTTTAGTAGTTGTAGTATTTTTCGCAGTAGTTGTAGTATTTTTCGCAGTAGTTGTAGTATTTTTCGTAGTAGTTGTAGTATTTTTCGCAGTAGTTGTAGTATTTTTCGTAGTAGTTGTAGTATTTTTCGTAGTAGTTGTAGTATTTTTCGTAGTAGTTGTAGTATTTTTCGTAGTAGTTGTAGTATTTTTCGTAGTAGTTGTAGTATTTTTCGCAGTAGTTGTAGTATTTTTCGCAGTAGTTGTAGTATTTTTCGTAGTAGTTGTAGTATTTTTCGTAGTAGTTGTAGTATTTTTCGCAGTAGTTGTAGTATTTTTCGCAGTAGTTGTAGTATTTCTCGTAGTAGTTGTAGTATTTTTCGCAGTAGTTGTAGTATTTCTCGTAGTAGTTGTAGTATTTTTCGTAGTAGTTGTAGTATTTTTCGCAGTAGTTGTAGTATTTTTCGCAGTAGTTGTAGTATTTTTCGCAGTAGTTGTAGTATTTTTCGTAGTAGTTGTAGTATTTTTCGTAGTAGTTGTAGTATTTTTCGTAGTAGTTGTAGTATTTTTCGCAGTAGTTGTAGTATTTTTCGTAGTAGTTGTCGTATTTTTCATAGTAGTTGTAGTATTTTTCGTAGTAGTTGTAGTATTTTTCGTAGTAGTTGTAGTATTTTTCGCAGTAGTTGTAGTATTTTTCGCAGTAGTTGTAGTATTTCTCGTAGTAGTTGTAGTATTTTTCGCAGTAGTTGTAGTATTTTTCGCAGTAGTTGTAGTATTTCTCGTAGTAGTTGTAGTATTTTTCGCAGTAGTTGTAGTATTTTTCATAGTAGTTGTAGTATTTTTCGCAGTAGTTGTAGTATTTTTCGCAGTAGTTGTAGTATTTTTCGCAGTAGTTGTAGTATTTTTCGTAGTAGTTGTAGTATTTTTCGCAGTAGTTGTAGTATTTTTCGCAGTAGTTGTAGTATTTTTCGCAGTAGTTGTAGTATTTTCTCTTCACGCTGGAGCTGCAGTTGTTGTGTGGTCCGGGGTCCAGCAGGGGGCGGAGTTTGTCCGCAGACACCGGGAGGAGGAGGAGCTTCTGTTCCGTCAGATTTAAAACTTTAAAAAACTCTGAATTTTTCACTTTGTGTTTTTTTAACTCTGAAAAAAACATTTAAATTATTTTTATTCGGGTCCATCGTTTCTGCTTCAGGTCTAAACCAGGTCTAAACCAGGACTAAACCAGGACTAAACCAGGTCTAAACCAGGACTAAACCAGGACTAAACCAGGACTAAACCAGGACTAAACCAGGTCTAAACCAGGACTAAACCAGGTCTAAACCAGGTCTAAACCAGGTCTAAACCAGGTCTAAACCAGGACTAAACCAGGACTAAACCAGGACTAAACCAGGACTAAACCAGGACTAAACTCTGTTTCTCTCTCTGGGACACAGATCCTCTTGTTTGTTTCAGTTGCGTCACTGCGGCTAAAAATACACCTCCTCTCTCCTCACTCCTCACCTCTCCCCTCTCCTCCTCTCCCCTCTCCTCCTCTCCTCCTCTCCCCTCTCCTCCTCTCCTCCTCTCCCCTCTCCTCCTCTCCTCTCTGTCCTCTCTCTCCCCTCTCTCCTCTCTCCTCTCTCTCCCCTCTCTCCTACACTCCTCTCTCCTCCTCTCCTCTCTCCTCTCTCTCCTCACTCCTCTCTCTCCTCCTCACTCCTCTCTCTCCTCTCTCCACACTCCTCACCTCTCCCCTCTCCTCCTCTCCCCTCTCCCCTCTCCTCCTCTCCTCCTCTCCCCTCTCCTCCTCTCCCCTCTCCTCCTCTCCTCCTCTCCTCCTCTCCTCTCTCCTCTCTCCTCTTGCAGGGGCAGTTTGCTGCCCAATACTCACAGCCCCTGACCCCCTATGACCCCCTCTGCAGGTGGAGCCCACAGGAGGGTGGACAACATGGTCCTTGATGTTAGTTCAGGTGCTGCATGTTTTGGGTTGATGGGGGAAACCGGAGCACCCGGAGGAAACCCATCCAGACACGGGGAGAACATGCAAACTCCACACAGAAAGGCCCGGGGATCGAACCCACAACCTTCTTGCTGTGAGGCCTGAGTGTTGCCACTCAGCCACCGTGCCGCCGCTTATTTTATTTTATTTTATTTTATTTTATTTTATTTTATTTTTTTATTTATTTTTTGTTTATTTATGTTTTTAACTGTTCAGACGGAAGTCTCACAAAAGAACCAAAGTCTAAACATCAGAACATTAGAACATTAGAACCTCAGGACATCAGGACATCAGGACATCAGAACATCAGAGCATCAGAACATCAGATCAGAGCATCAGAGCATCAGAACCTCAGAACCTCAGAACCTCAGAACCTCAGGACATCAGGACATCAGAACATCAGAACATCAGAGCATCAGAACATCAGATCAGAGCATCAGAGCATCAGAACCTCAGAACCTCAGAACCTCAGAACCTCAGGACATCAGGACATCAGAACATCAGAACATCAGAGCATCAGAACATCAGATCAGAGCATCAGAGCATCAGAGCATCAGAACCTCAGAACCTCAGAACCTCAGAACCTCAGAACCTCAGGACATCAGAACATCAGAACATCAGAACATCAGAGCATCAGAACATCAGATCAGAGCATCAGAGCATCAGAACCTCAGAACCTCAGAACCTCAGGACATCAGGACATCAGAACATCAGAACATCAGAGCATCAGATCATCAGAACATCAGAGCATCAGAGCATCAGAACATCAGAACATCAGAACATCAGAACATCAGAGCATCAGAGCATCAGAGCATCAGAGCATCAGAACATGAGAACATGAGAACATGAGAACATCAGAACATCAGAACACCAGAACATGAGAACATGAGAACATGAGAACATGAGAACACCAGAACCTCAGAACCTCAGAACCTCAGAACACCAGAACATCAGAACATCAGAACATCAGAACATCAGAACACCAGAACATGAGAACATGAGAACATGAGAACATGAGAACATGAGAACATGAGAACATGAGAACACCAGAACCTCAGAACCTCAGAACCTCAGAACACCAGAACATCAGAACATTAGAACCTCAGAACATTAGAACATTAGAACCTCAGAACACCAGAACACGAGAACATCAGAACATCAGAACATCAGAGCATCAGAACCTCAGAACCTCAGAACCTCAGAACACCAGAACACCAGAACATCAGAACATCAGAGCATCAGAACACCAGAACACCAGAACATCAGAACACCAGAACCTCAGAACCTCAGAGCACCAGAACATCAGAGCATCAGAGCATCAGAACCTCAGAACCTCAGAACCTCAGAACCTCAGAGCATCAGAACATCAGAACATCAGAGCATCAGAGCATCAGAGCATCAGAACATCAGAGCATCAGAGCATCAGAGCATCAGAGCATCAGAACATCAGAACATCAGAGCATCAGAGCATCAGAACATCAGAACATCAGAGCATCAGAACATCAGAACATCAGAACATCAGAACATCAGAACATCAGAGCATCAGAACATCAGAACATCAGAACATCAGAACATCAGAGCATCAGAGCATCAGAACATCAGAACATCAGAGCATCAGAACATCAGAACATCAGAACATCAGAGCATCAGAACATCAGAACATCAGAACATCAGAGCATCAGAACATCAGAGCATCAGAACCTCAGAACCTCAGAACACCAGAACATCAGAACATCAGAACATCAGAACATCAGAACCTCAGAACCTCAGAACATCAGAACATCAGAACATCAGAACATCAGAACATCAGAACCTCCGAACATCAGAACATCAGAACATCAGAACATCAGAACATCAGAACATCAGAACATCAGAACATCAGAACCTCAGAACATCAGAACATCAGAACATCAGAACATCAGAACATCAGAACATCAGAACATCAGAACATCAGAACATCAGAACATCAGAACATCAGAACATCAGAACATCAGAACATCAGAACATCAGAACATCAGAACATCAGAACATCAGAACATCAGAACATCAGAACATCAGAACATCAGAACATCAGAACCTCAGAACCTCAGAACATCAGAACATCAGAACATCAGAACATCAGAACATCAGAACATCAGAACATCAGAACATCAGAACATCAGAACATCAGAACACCAGAACATCAGAACCTCAGAACATCAGAGCACCAGAACATCAGAACCTCAGAGCATCAGAACATCAGAGCATCAGAGCATCAGAACACCAGAGCATCAGAACATCAGAGCATCAGAGCATCAGAACACCAGAACACCAGAGCATCAGAACATCAGAACCTCAGAACACCAGAACACGAGAACATCAGAACATCAGAACATCAGAGCATCAGAACCTCAGAACCTCAGAACCTCAGAACACCAGAACACGAGAACATCAGAACATCAGAACACCAGAGCATCAGAGCATCAGAGCATCAGAACATCAGAACACGAGAACATCAGAACATCAGAACATGAGAACATCAGAGCATCAGAACCTCAGAACCTCAGAACACCAGAACATCAGAACCTCAGAACATCAGAACATCAGAACCTCAGAACATCAGAACATCAGAACATCAGAACACCAGAACATCAGAACCTCAGAACCTCAGAACATCAGAACCTCAGAACATCAGAACATCAGAACACCAGAACATCACAACATCAGAACACCAGAACATCAGAACCCCAGAACCCCAGAACATCAGAACCTCAGAACATCAGAACCTCAGAACCTCAGAACACCAGAACATCAGAACCTCAGAACCTCAGAACATCAGAACCTCAGAACATCAGAACACCAGATCATGAGAACATCAGAGCATCAGAACATCAGAACCTCAGAACATCAGAACATGAGAACATCAGAACATCAGAGCATCAGAGCATCAGAACCTCAGAACCTCAGAACACCAGAACATCAGAACCTCAGAGCATCAGAACATCAGAACATCAGAACATCAGAACATCAGAGCATCAGAGCATCAGAACATCAGAACATCAGAACATCAGAACATCAGAGCATCAGAACATCAGAACATCAGAACATCAGAGCATCAGAACATCAGAGCATCAGAACATCAGAACATCAGAGCATCAGAACATCAGAACATCAGAACATCAGAGCATCAGAACATCAGAACATCAGAACATCAGAACATCAGAACATCAGAGCATCAGAACATCAGAACATCAGAACATCAGAGCATCAGAGCATCAGAACATCAGAACATCAGAGCATCAGAGCATCAGAACATCAGAACATCAGAACATCAGAACATCAGAACATCAGAACCTCCGAACATCAGAACATCAGAACATCAGAACATCAGAACCTCCGAACATCAGAACATCAGAACATCAGAACCTCCGAACATCAGAACATCAGAACATCAGAACATCAGAACATCAGAACATCAGAACATCAGAACCTCAGAACCTCAGAACATCAGAACATCAGAACATCAGAACATCAGAACATCAGAACATCAGAACATCAGAACATCAGAACATCAGAACATCAGAACATCAGAACATCAGAACATCAGAACATCAGAACATCAGAACATCAGAACCTCAGAACCTCAGAACATCAGAACATCAGAACATCAGAACCTCAGAACCTCAGAACATCAGAACCCCAGAACTGCAGAACCCCAGAACCCCAGAACTGCAGAACCCCAGAACTGCAGAACCCCAGAACCCCAGAACCCCAGAACACCAGAACATCAGAACCTCAGAACATCAGAGCACCAGAACATCAGAACCTCAGAGCATCAGAACATCAGAGCATCAGAACATCAGAACCTCAGAACATCAGAACATGAGAACATGAGAACATCAGAACATCAGAGCATCAGAACCTCAGAACCTCAGAACACCAGAACATCAGAACACCAGAACACCAGAACCTCAGAACACCAGAACCTCAGAACCTCAGAACATCAGAACATCAGAACCTCAGAACATCAGAACATGAGAACATGAGAACATGAGAACATCAGAGCATCAGAACCTCAGAACCTCAGAACACCAGAACCTCAGAACATCAGAACACCAGAACCTCAGAACACCAGAACCTCAGAACATCAGAACACCAGAACCTCAGAACACCAGAACCTCAGAACCTCAGAACATCAGAACATCAGAACCTCAGAACCTCAGAACCTCAGAACATCAGAACATCAGAACATCAGAACACCAGAACCTCAGAACACCAGAACCTCAGAACCTCAGAACATCAGAACATCAGAACCTCAGAACCTCAGAACACCAGAACATCAGAACATCAGACCACCAGAACATCAGAACACCAGAACATCAGAACATCAGAACATCAGAACCTCAGAACCTCAGAACATCAGAACATCAGAACCTCAGCTCAGAACATCAGAGCATCAGAACCTCAGAACACCAGAACACCAGAACATCAGAACATCAGAGTATCAGAACCTCAGAACACCAGAACATCAGAACCTCAGAACATCAGAACACCAGAACATCAGAACCCCAGAACCCCAGAACATCAGAACCTCAGAACATCAGAACATCAGAACCTCAGAACCTCAGAGCACCAGAACATCAGAACATCAGAGCATCAGAACACCAGAACATCAGAACCTCAGAACCTCAGAACATCAGAGCACCAGAACATCAGAACCTCAGAGCATCAGAACATCAGAGCATCAGAACATCAGAACCTCAGAGCATCAGAACATCAGAGCATCAGAGCATCAGAGTATCAGAACATTAGAACACCAGAACCTCAGAACACCAGAACCTCAGAACCTCAGAACCTCAGAACATCAAAACCTCAGAACCTCAGAACATCAGAACATCAGAACAGCAGAACAGCAGAACATCAGAGCATCAGAACATCAGATCAGAACATCAGAACACCAGAGCATCAGAACATCAGAACATCAGAACACGAGAACATCAGAACATCAGAACATCAGAACATCAGAGCATCAGAACCTCAGAACCTCAGAACACCAGAACATCAGAACATCAGAACATGAGAACATCAGAGCATCAGAACCTCAGAACCTCAGAACATCAGAACATGAGAACATGAGAACATCAGAGCATCAGAACCTCAGAACCTCAGAACACCAGAACATCAGAACCTCAGAACATCAGAACAACAGAGCATCAGAGCATCAGAGCATCAGAACCTCAGAACCTCAGAACATCAGAACATCAGAGCATCAGAACATTAGAACACCAGAACCTCAGAACACCAGAACCTCAGAACCTCAGAACCTCAGAACCTCAGAACATCAGAACCTCAGATCAGAACATCAGAGCATCAGAACATCAGAACAACAGAACATCAGAATACCTTAACCTCAGAACATCAGATCATCAGAACCTCAGAACACCAGAACATCAGAACATCAGAACACCAGAACCTCAGAACACCAGAACCTCAGAACCTCAGAACACCAGAACACCAGAACATCAGAACATCAGAGCATCAGAGCATCAGAACATCAGAACATCAGAACCTCAGAACACCAGAACACCAGAACATCAGAACATCAGAACATCAGAGCATCAGAACCTCAGAACCTCAGAACACCAGAACATCAGAACATCAGAACATGAGAACATCAGAGCATCAGAACCTCAGAACCTCAGAACACCAGAACATCAGAACCTCAGAACATCAGAACATCAGAACATCAGAACATCAGAACATCAGAACATCAGAACCTCAGAGCACCAGAACATCAGAACCTCAGAACATCAGAGCACCAGAACATCAGAACCTCAGAGCATCAGAACATCAGAGCATCAGAGCATCAGAACACCAGAACACCAGAGCATCAGAACCTCAGAACCTCAGAACCTCAGAGCACCAGAACATCAGAACACCAGAACACCAGAACACCAGAACACCAGAACATCAGAACCTCAGAACATCAGAACCTCAGAACCTCAGAACCTCAGAGCACCAGAACATCAGAACCTCAGAACATCAGAGCACCAGAACATCAGAACCTCAGAGCATCAGAACAACAGAACACCAGAACCTCAGAACAACAGAACCTCAGAACACCAGAACATCAGAACCTCAGAACCTCAGAACCTCAGAACAACAGAACCTCAGAACCTCAGAACACCAGAACCTCAGAACCTCAGAACCTCAGAACATCAGAACACCAGAACACCAGAACACCAGAACACCAGAACATCAGAACACCAGAACATCAGAACCTCAGAACAACAGAACCTCAGAACCTCAGAACAACAGAACCTCAGAACCTCAGAACACCAGAACCTCAGAACCTCAGAACAACAGAACCTCAGAACCTCAGAACGAACCAGAACACCAGAACCTCAGAACCTCAGAACCTCAGAACCTCAGAACCTCAGAACCTCAGAACATCAGAACATCAGAACATCAGAACATCAGAACATCAGAACATCAGAACATCAGAACATCAGAACATCAGAACATCAGAACCTCCGAACATCAGAACATCAGAACCTCCGAACATCAGAACATCAGAACATCAGAACATCAGAACCTCCGAACATCAGAACCTCAGAACATCAGAACATCAGAACATCAGAACATCAGAACATCAGAACCTCAGAACATCAGAACATCAGAACCTCAGAACATCAGAACATCAGAACATCAGAACACCAGAACCTCAGAACATCAGAACACCAGAACCTCAGAACACCAGAACCTCAGAACCTCAGAACATCAGAACATCAGAACCTCAGAACCTCAGAACCTCAGAACCTCAGAACACCAGAACATCAGAACATCAGACCACCAGAACATCAGAACATCAGAACATCAGAACCTCAGAACCTCAGAACACCAGAACCTCAGAACCTCACAGAACCTCAGAACATCAGAACCTCAAAACCTCAGAACCTCAGAACCTCAGAACACCAGAACCTCAGAACAACAGAACCTCAGAACACCAGAACCTCAGAACCTCAGAACCTCAGAACCTCAGAACCTCAGAACCTCAGAACCTCAGAACCTCAGAACACCAGAACACCAGAACACCAGAACCTCAGAACACCAGAACCTCAGAACACCAGAACACCAGAACCTCAGAACCTCAGAACACCAGAACCTCAGAACCTCAGAACAACAGAACCTCAGAACCTCAGAACAACAGAACCTCAGAACCTCAGAACACCAGAACACCAGAACATCAGAACACCAGAACATCAGAACATCAGAACATCAGAACATCAGAACATCAGAACATCAGAACATCAGAACATCAGAACCTCCGAACATCAGAACATCAGAACATCAGAACCTCCGAACATCAGAACATCAGAACCTCCGAACATCAGAACATCAGAACCTCCGAACATCAGAACATCAGAACATCAGAACATCAGAACCTCCGAACATCAGAACATCAGAACATCAGAACCTCCGAACATCAGAACATCAGAACATCAGAACCTCCGAACATCAGAACATCAGAACATCAGAACCTCAGAACATCAGAACCTCAGAACATCAGAACATCAGAACATCAGAACATCAGAACATCAGAACCTCAGAACATCAGAACCTCAGAACCTCAGAACATCAGAACATCAGAACATCAGAACCTCAGAACATCAGAACATCAGAACATCAGAACCTCAGAACATCAGAACCTCCGAACCTCCGAACATCAGAACATCAGAACATCAGAACATCAGAACCTCCGAACATCAGAACATCAGAACCTCCGAACATCAGAACCTCCGAACATCAGAACCTCCGAACCTCAGAACATCAGAACATCAGAACCTCCGAACATCAGAACATCAGAACATCAGAACCTCAGAACCTCAGAACATCAGAACCTCCGAACATCAGAACATCAGAACATCAGAACATCAGAACATCAGAACCTCCGAACCTCAGAACATCAGAACATCAGAACCTCAAAACCTCAGAACCTCAGAACCTCAGAACACCAGAACCTCAGAACATCAGAACCTCAGAACCTCAGAACCTCAGAACACCAGAACACCAGAACCTCAGAACAACAGAACACCAGAACACCAGAACATCAGAACACCAGAACACCAGAACATCAGAACAACAGAACCTCAGAACCTCAGAACAACAGAACACCAGAACCTCAGAACCTCAGAACAACAGAACCTCAGAACACCAGAACACCAGAACCTCAGAACCTCAGAACCTCAGAACACCAGAACACCAGAACACCAGAACCTCAGAACACCAGAACACCAGAACCTCAGAACACCAGAACCTCAGAACCTCAGAACAACAGAACCTCAGAACCTCAGAACACCAGAACACCAGAACCTCAGAACCTCAGAACCTCAGAACCTCAGAACACCAGAACACCAGAACCTCAGAACAACAGAACCTCAGAACACCAGAACCTCAGAACCTCAGAACATCAGAACCTCAGAACATCAGAGCACCAGAACATCAGAACCTCAGAGCATCAGAACATCAGAGCATCAGAGCATCAGAACACCAGAACCTCAGAACCTCAGAGCACCAGAACATCAGAACACCAGAACACCAGAACACCAGAACCTCAGAACCTCAGAACACCAGAACACCAGAACCTCAGAACAACAGAACCTCAGAACCTCAGAACACCAGAACCTCAGAACCTCAGAACCTCAGAACCTCAGAACCTCAGAACCTCAGAACCTCAGAACACCAGAGCATCAGAACATCAGAGCATCAGAACATTAGAACCGCGCAGCCCTGGTGCACGTGTGCGTGTTTGTTCCCGGGGCCGATGACCTCAGCGCGCTCTGACGTCACTGTGACGTGAGCGGCGGCGTGTGCGTAAGAGCGCGCGGAGGAGGTGACGCACGGGCGGCGCGGAGAGGCGCGGTCTGGAGGCGCGTCAGAGGCACCGGCGGCGGCACCGGAGCGGCAGAAGCGGCGGCACCGGAGCTCAGGAGCTGGATCACTGGAGCAGGACACCGGACATGGCGGTGACCGGAGACGAGACCGAGGCGGGTGAGTGCGCCACACCGGGAACTGCGGGGAGTTACGGAGGGACGCGGCATCTTCCGGGACCGGAGCGGGACCGGAGCGGGACCAGAGCGGGACCGGAGCGGGACCGGAGCGTGTTTCGGAAGGAAAAGTTCCGTGAGTCTCGTTGGAGAAAAGCTCAAAACAAAGAAGAACGAGTCGCTGCAGCATCAGGTGGCTGCAGCCAAAAGCAGAACTGAACCAGGTCTAAATCGGGACTAAACCAGGATTTAAACAGGACTAAACCTGGTCTAAACCAGGACTAAACCAGGACTAAACCAGGACTAAACCAGGACTAAACCAGGACTAAACCAGGACTAAACCAGGACTAAACCAGGACTAAACCAGGACTAAACCAGGACTAAAACAGGACTAAACCAGGACTAAAACAGGACTAAACCAGGACTAAACCAGGACTAAACCAGGACTAAACCAGGACTAAAACAGGACTAAAACAGGACTAAACCAGAACTTAAACAGGACTAAACCAGGACTAAACCAGGACTAAAACAGGACTAAACCAGCACTCAAAGTGGACTAAACCAGGTCTAAACAAGGACTAAACCAGGACAAAACCAGGTCTAAACCAGGACTGAACCAGGACTGAACCAGGACTGAACCAGGACTGAACCAGGTCCAGACTATTAAAAATGAGACTTTCAGGTTAATTTGATTAATTCGTTAATTGTTATTTTTCATTCATAAAAGTTCTGGACAGTTACAGATCAGCAGCAGGAGGGAGGAGCTAGGAGAGAGGGAGGGAGGAGGAGCTAGGAGACAGGAGGGAGGACGGGGGAGGGGGGCTTTGACGTCAGTGAGTTTCCTGGAACAGCCGTGAGGAGGGAGGAGAGGAGACGAGGACGCAAACACAGACGTCAGAACAGCCCCGAAACCGACCAATCAGAGAGAGGGAGAAGAGAAGGAAGGGGGGGGGGGGGAGATTAGGAGCGAGGAGAGAGGAGAGGAGAGAGGAGAGAGGAGAGAGGAGAGGAGAGAGAAGAGGAGAGCGGAGAGGAGAGAGGAGAGAGGAGAGGAGACGAGGACGCAAACACAGACGTCAGAACAGCCCCGAAACCGACCAATCAGAGAGAGGGAGAAGAGAAGGGGGGGGGATTAGGAGAGAGGAGAGAGGAGAGGAGAGGAGAGGAGAGAGGAGAGGAGAGAGGAGAGAGAGGAGAGGAGAGAGAGGAGAGGAGAGGAGAGGAGAGAGAGGAGAGAGGATCGGAGAGAGAGGAGAGAGAGGAGAGGAGAGAGAGGAGAGGAGAGAGGAGAGAGAGGAGAGAGGAGAGAGAGGAGAGAGGAGAGAGAGGAGAGAGAGGAGAAGAGGAGAGAGAGAGAGGAGAGGAGAGAGAGAGAGAGAGGAGAGAGAGGAGAAGAGGAGGTGGAGAGGAGAAGAGAGGAGAGAGAGGAGAGGAGAGAGAGAGAGAGGAGAGAGAGAGGAGAAGAGGAGAGGAGAGAGGAGAAGAGGAGAGAGAGAGAAAGAGGGAGAGAGGAGAGAGAGAGGAGAGGAGAGGAGAGGAGAGAGAGAGAGGAGAGGAGAGAGAGAGGAGAAGAGGAGGAGGAGAGAGAGGAGAAGAGGAGAGAGATGAGGAGAGGAGAGAGGAGAGAGGAGAGAGGAGAGAGGAGAGGAGAGAGGAGAGGGGAGAGGAGAGAGGAGAGAGGAGAGAGAGAGGAGAGAGAGAGGGAGGAGAGAGAGGAGAGAGAGGAGAGAGAGAGGAGAAGAGGAGAGAGAGGAGGAGGAGAGAGAAGAGGAGAGAGGAGAGGAGAGAGGAGGGAGAGAGGAGAGGAGAGAGAGGAGAGAGGAGAGAGAGAGAGAGGAGAGGAGAGAGAGAGAGAAGAGGAGGTGTGAGGTGAGGAGAGGAGTGGAGGAGAGAGGAGGAGAGAGGAGAGAGGAGAGGAGAGGAGAGAGGAGAAGAGGAGGAGAGGAGGAGAGAGAAGAGAGGAGAGAGGAGAGAGAGGAGAGGAGGAGAGAGAGGAGGAGTTTGGGAGAGGAGAGAGAGGAGAGAGAGAGAGAGAGGAGAGAAGAGGAGAGGAGAGAGGAGAGAGGAGGAGGAGAGAGGAGAGAGGAGAAGAGAGAGGAGGAGAGAAGAGGAGAGAGGAGAGGAGAGGGGAGAGGAGAGAGGAGAAGAGGAGGAGGAGAGGAGAAGAGGAGAGAGGAGAGGAGAGGAGAGAGGAGAGGAGAGAGGAGAGGAGAGAGGAGAAGAGGAGAGGAGAGAGGAGAGAGGAGAGAGGAGAGGAGAAGAGGAGGAGGAGAGGAGAGAGGAGAGGAGAGAGGAGAGAGGAGAGGAGAGAGGAGAAGAGGAGAGAGGAGAGAGGAGGAGGAGAGGAGGAGAGGAGAGAGGAGAGAGAGGAGGAGTTTAGGAGAGAGGAGAAGAGGAGGAGTTTGGGAGAGAGGGAGAAGAGGAGGAGTTTAGGAGAGAGGAGAGGAGAGAGAGGAGGAGGAGAGGAGGAGGAGAGGAGAGAAGAGAGGAGAGAGGAGAGAGGAGAGGAGAGGAGGAGAGGAGAGGAGAGAGGAGAGAGGAGAGGAGAGAGGAGAGAGGAGAGGAGGAGGAGAGGAGGAGGAGAGAGGAGAGGAGAGGAGAGAGGAGAGGAGAGAGGAGAGAGGAGAGGAGAGAGGAGAAGAGGAGAGAGGAGAGAGGAGGAGGAGAGGAGGAGAGGAGAGAGGAGAGAGAGGAGGAGTTTAGGAGAGGAGAGAGGAGAGGAGAGGAGAGAGGAGAAGAGGAGGAGTTTAGGAGAGAGGAGAAGAGGAGGAGTTTAGGAGAGAGGAGAGGAGGAGAGGGATAGAGGGAGGGAGGGGGAGTAGATTTGAATTTCTTAATTGCCATGACAACAGAGGACGGTTGCCATGGCTGCAAATCCATGAATAATCTCCCAGCATCTGCAGTTCTGTCTCTGTGGAGAATGTTCCAGAGTGTGGCTTTAAACGTGCTCTGTGTGGAGGGCCCCGTCTCCATGGAGATGCTACTGCTGTGCCTCAAATGTGGAGAAGAGTCAGCTCTGTGGAGCAGCGAGCACACGAGCTGGACCTGACAGACGTGTTTAAAGCCCGACTGCGGAACATTCTAAACCAGGTCTAAACCAGGTCTAAACCAGGTCTAAACCAGGACTAAACCAGGACTAAACCAGGTCTAAACCAGGTCTAAACCAGGACTAAACCAGGACTAAACCAGGACTAAACCAGGACTAAACCAGGACTAAACCAGGTCTAAACCAGGACTAAACCAGGACTAAACCAGGACTAAACCAGGACTAAACCAGGTCTAAACCAGGTCTAAACCAGGACTAAACCAGGACTAAACCAGGACTGAACCAGGACTAAACCAGGACTAAACCAGGACTGAACCAGGTCTAAACCAGGTCTAAACCAGGACTAAACCAGGACTAAACCAGGACTAAACCAGGTCTAAACCAGGACTAAACCAGGACTAAACCAGGACTAAACCAGGACTAAACCAGGACTAAACCAGGACTGAACCAGGACTAAACCAGGACTAAACCAGGTCTAAACCAGGACTAAACCAGGACTAAACCAGGACTAAACCAGGACTAAACCAGGACTAAACCAGGTCTAAACCAGGACTAAACCAGGACTAAACCAGGTCTAAACCAGGACTGGTCCTCTTTTCGATTCCTTCACAGTAAAAGTGGGTCACATGACAAACCCCGTCTCGTGTTTCAGACGGCCGAGGTCACATGACGTCACCGGGAAACAAAAGAGTGTGTAATGCCCTAGTGTGGAACATTCTGAGGAAAAAAAGCTCCTCTTCTAGCAGAAACGGCGTCAAAGACCGAAAAGTCTGAAAACGGCAGTGGTTTAAAGAACCCGGGGTGACAGCACCTCAGACACAGCAGTGCCTCCGGTTAGCATCAGCGTCAGAATAGACGGTTTCAAAGTCTGTGCTCCACATTGGCCCCAAAACATTCCCGGGTTTACGATCGTGACAATGGCGGAAACTGACACGATCACTCAGTGTATTTAACCCCTGAAGACCTGAGGGCAGCTGCAGCACATTTGTCCTCGGCTGGATTTTTGTCTTAATGTCACTTTTCAAACTGCCCCTTTTACCCCTAATGAAGTGTTCTACCTCCTTTTGTTCAGTCCAACCTGTTATTTCACAATCTGCTGCTGTAGTTGTGTCATGAGGCTGTGAGAAAAGCTACAGGACCAGAAATAGACATGGAAAATAAAATTCACACTCTTTTATTCAAAACCCACAGCAAACATGTAGAAACAACTTTTTGGACATAAAAATGCTTAATTTAGGGCCTCAGCTACAAAAATGCAAAATCTCAAGTCTGTAAGTAAATTAAAAATCTCCTTATTGCCCTAAAAACAAAAAAAGTGCAGTGGCTCCATGACTTTCCTGGTCCAGTCCTGGAAACAGCTCCTGTCAGGACCACGGCCAGAGCCACAGCACTTCTGCATTTCCAGGGTGGAAATTACATTTGGATTTGTTCATTTGGACTGAAATAAACCTTTAAATAAAAATAGAAAGAGATGCACAATTACACACACCAAGATGTGTCATTTTCCATGTGTGTGAGAATTAACTCCACTTAGAGCGACTTTTTCCCTCGTTATAAACACACACAGTCAGAGGAGTCGACCATCTTGACTCACTTCACTCTTTGGCAAAGTTTGGCTCCATCAAAATGGACGGAGCGCATGAGTTTGGGGAAAACAAAGTTCCTGTTGGACACTCGTTTTGCTCCCGTCATCACACAGCGTGAGTGTGACGTAGGATAAAGCCGCAGAAATGTACGGAAACCTCTATGTCTGCACTTTCAGAGGGGAAAAGGACGTTTCTGTCTGTTACCGTTACAAAGTTCTGCGGTTATAGAAAACATATTCCTCTGAGTCGTGGACGATGTCGTCGAGTCTTCAGGTTTAAAGTCCCTTCAGCAGATCGTGACGTGATTTAACCCTGTTGAGGCCCACCGTCCCTGATCAGGGACGGTTTCGGTTCTTTTTCTTTCTAACGTAATTCATTTAATATCCCTTTAGTCAATATGAGCTTCCTGTATATCATTTGAAAGTTACATACGCCACAAAATGCACATTATGTTCATTTCTTTCCAAAACACATTCCAAAAACTTTGACCGCAATCAAACTGTACCATAAACAAATCAGAAATCTCGCATTTCTTACCTTTTGACTGCTACTCCAGCTTCAAATCACATTCAATCCAGAAGTGTTAGTGCTTTTTCTGTTCCTCATAGTCCACAGAATAAAAATATCCACTTGTTTTTTCTTCATAAGACGCTCCGTGTCGTTGCTATCCAGCCGAAAGCCCATTGTCTCCTTTGGAACGTAGCTAATACAACAATAAATCCATTTTTGCGCATGGCTTTGTAAAAATAGGTTCCATTTTGGCAGCTCACTTAGGGTATGTTTGTTTTCCCCCAAGTCTTAGCGTCAAAACAAGACATTCCGCGGAGTTTTCCATGAAAGTTCACCGGAGTTAGACCCGTGTGGGTGAAGCCAGCGCCTCCATTTTGCAACATTGTTTACACTGAGTCTCCGTGCGCAAAGACGGCAAAACGTAATGCCTCATTGGAGAATCAGGTTGTCAATCACAAAATCTTGTAGCCAATCAGTAAAGCTTTCCAAAAAGAGGCGGGACAGTCAGATCTGAGGTCAGAT
Source organism: Odontamblyopus rebecca (assembly GCA_030686955.1). Classification (NCBI taxonomy): domain Eukaryota; kingdom Metazoa; phylum Chordata; class Actinopteri; order Gobiiformes; family Gobiidae; genus Odontamblyopus; species Odontamblyopus rebecca. Next base: position 38,811,649 of record CM060666.1, read on the forward strand.
CAGGGCACAGCAACAGTGCGTATTGGTGCCAAGCCGCCATTTTGGAGATGCGCCTTGGATGCTCTGGATCATTACGCAAAGCGTCTGCGCAGTTTTTCAGAGTTTTTCGATAAAGTGTAGCACTATTAGCACTAATTTTACGATTTCTAAGGCTAAGAAGCAAACAAAACAAAAAAATAATAATAAAAAAAAATAATAATAATAAATAATAATGGTTAATAATGGTTACAGTGCTAAAATATAATTATCTGAAAAAACTTTGAAAATCAGGTTATAAGTGATATTTATAGTCCCCAAAGTGACACAATATGTTTTATATTGCTAGTAGAGTGATAAAAATGCATGTAAAGTGATTTGGCACATTTGGCACAGATGTGCCAAATCTGTGACAGATGTACTATTTCATACAAAAAGGTCCACATTTTCAAAATAGTTGTATCTAGAAGTCTGAACTTTGGCACAGTTGTTGCCAAAACTATGGACAGTTGCTGTGGTGAGTTTGAAATGCATAGCATGAAGTATGTCTTCAGGAAGGCCTTTTATTTTTGCATTTTTTTTCCGAGGCCAAAAAAACTACTTCTTGGGCATGTTTGAACAAGTGTACTGCAAGCTGTGAGTCTTCTAGACAAATCTAAGACATATCTACATAAACTAGAAGGACTTAGCTTTCAAATGATGCATCCACAAAGCCTCTAGAGTGTAAGGTGCCCAAACAATAAGCTTTAATATTTGGGTGCACAATTCGAGAAAAACAGCCAGTTTGAGGTGGGCCTCAACAGGCACAGGTGCGCAGTTCCCCCACCCTGACCTGATGATGAGTGGGAAGCCGGAATGACCCGACATTTATATGTATGTCATAAATTGGCCAAGCGTGTGGACGAAGGAGAATTTAAGAGCGTATAAGTCTTTAGAAGCGTATAATTTTGTGGAATGTGGTCATGTCCAACCTTTGAGGACGCACAAAATAACAAATGAAAGTGAATTTTGTTGAGTTTTACCAGGTCAAAGGCCTCACGAGGAACAGGACGGGACCCGGCCTGGGCGGAGGCACATAAGACCCGACGGCTGCTGCACGTGTCTGGCCGGGTCAGGGTATTTATCGTAAAACACGTCTCCACTGCCTCGCTGCAAGGCTCGACAAAGAGTCCACTTAAAATAATAATATATAACGCTCACGGAAATACCCCAAATATCGCTTCCATTTCGATTGTTTTGTATCAGGCCGACTTGGACTTGCAAACTCTTAATTTAGGGAAACAAACATTCTTTATATAACATAAAAATGAGGTGCAAATAGAATCTAAACACCTGATATAAAGTGATCACAGCAAACACGAGCCTTTTCAATCAACTCCTCGTGTCCACAGACGCGGCGGCGCCTTTTCCTTCAGGAATCCGATAAAAAACCTGTCCGTTTCCGTTTGCCTGCCTGTTCGTACGATCAGCGGCGCAGCGCGATGGCGTTTCGGGACGAGACGAGCGGCTCGAGTTTCACCTTCTGAACGTGCAAACCGCCGTGAAACAGTTTGTTTTGGGTCGCCGAACGTGTGACGCGTGATCCGCCGAGAACGTCGCTCACTCTCGTCTCTCGTCTCTGTCGTCAGCGGCAACGGGCGATATCCCCACGTACCAGCTGAGGGCGCCAAACCACAGCCTGGCGCAGGGCCTGGTGATGGCGGCGTCCCCGAGCTCCCACAATCCCGCGGGGCACTCGGAGGAGGTGACTCGGAAGAGGGAGGTGCGCCTCATGAAGAACAGGTGAGCGTTTCTACGGCAACGCCAACTCCCCCACACTGCGGAACATCAGAGTTATTTTCACTCTGCTCCTGGAGTTATTTTCACTCTGCTCCTGAGTTATTTTCACTCTGCTCCTGGAGTTATTTTCACTCTGCTCCTGGAGTTATTTTCACTCTGCTCCTGGAGTTATTTTCACTCTGCTCCTGAGTTATTTTCACTCTGCTCCTGAGTTATTTTCACTCTGCTCCTGGAGTTATTTTCACTCTGCTCCTGAGTTATTTTCACTCTGCTCCTGGAGTTATTTTCACTCTGCTCCTGAGTTATTTTCACTCTGCTCCTGAGTTATTTTCACTCTGCTCCTGGAGTTATTTTCACTCTGCTCCTGGAGTTATTTTCACTCTGCTCCTGAGTTATTTTCACTCTGCTCCTGGAGTTATTTTCACTCTGCTCCTGGAGTTATTTTCACTCTGCTCCTGAGTTATTTTCACTCTGCTCCTGGAGTTATTTTCACTCTGCTCCTGGAGTTATTTTCACTCTGCTCCTGAGTTATTTTCACTCTGCTCCTGAGTTATTTTCACTCTGCTCCTGGAGTTATTTTCACTCTGCTCCTGGAGTTATTTTCACTCTGCTCCTGGAGTTATTTTCACTCTGCTCCTGGAGTTATTTTCACTCTGCTCCTGGAGTTATTTTCACTCTGCTCCTGAGTTATTTTCACTCTGCTCCTGGAGTTATTTTCACTCTGCTCCTGGAGTTATTTTCACTCTGCTCCTGGAGTTATTTTCACTCTGCTCCTGAGTTATTTTCACTCTGCTCCTGAGTTATTTTCACTCTGCTCCTGGAGTTATTTTCACTCTGCTCCTGGAGTTATTTTCACTCTGCTCCTGGAGTTATTTTCACTCTGCTCCTGAGTTATTTTCACTCTGCTCCTGGAGTTATTTTCACTCTGCTCCTGGAGTTATTTTCACTCTGCTCCTGGAGTTATTTTCACTCTGCTCCTGAGTTATTTTCACTCTGCTCCTGAGTTATTTTCACTCTGCTCCTGGAGTTATTTTCACTCTGCTCCTGGAGTTATTTTCACTCTGCTCCTGGAGTTATTTTTACTCTGCTCCTGAGTTATTTTCACTCTGCTCCTGAGTTATTTTCACTCTGCTCCTGAGTTATTTTCACTCTGCTCCTGAGTTATTTTCACTCTGCTCCTGGAGTTATTTTCACTCTGCTCCTGAGTTATTTTCACTCTGCTCCTGAGTTATTTTCACTCTGCTCCTGAGTTATTTTCACTCTGCTCCTGAGTTATTTTCACTCTGCTCCTGGAGTTATTTTCACTCTGCTCCTGGAGTTATTTTTACTCTGCTCCTGAGTTATTTTCACTCTGCTCCTGGAGTTATTTTCACTCTGCTCCTGAGTTATTTTCACTCTGCTCCTGGAGTTATTTTCACTCTGCTCCTGGAGTTATTTTCACTCTGTTTCTGAGTTATTTTCACTCTGCTCCTGAGTTATTTTCACTCTGCTCCTGAGTTATTTTCACTCTGCTCCTGGAGTTATTTTCACTCTGCTCCTGGAGTTATTTTCACTCTGCTCCTGAGTTATTTTCACTCTGCTCCTGGAGTTATTTTCACTCTGTTTCTGAGTTATTTTCACTCTGCTCCTGAGTTATTTTCACTCTGTTTCTGAGTTATTTTCACTCTGCTCCTGGAGTTATTTTTACTCTGCTCCTGGAGTTATTTTCACTCTGTTTTTGAGTTATTTTCACTCTGCTCCTGGAGTTATTTTTACTCTGCTCCTGGAGTTATTTTTACTCTGCTCCTGGAGTTATTTTCACTCTGCTCCTGGAGTTATTTTCACTCTGTTTCTGAGTTATTTTCACTCTGCTCCTGAGTTATTTTCACTCTGCTCCTGAGTTATTTTCACTCTGCTCCTGGAGTTATTTTCACTCTGCTCCTGAGTTATTTTCACTCTGCTCCTGAGTTATTTTCACTCTGCTCCTGGAGTTATTTTCACTCTGCTCCTGGAGTTATTTTCACTCTGCTCCTGGAGTTATTTTCACTCTGCTCCTGAGTTATTTTCACTCTGCTCCTGAGTTATTTTAACTCTGCTCCTGGAGTTATTTTCACTCTGCTCCTGGAGTTATTTTCACTCTGCTCCTGGAGTTATTTTCACTCTGCTCCTGAGTTATTTTCACTCTGCTCCTGGAGTTATTTTCACTCTGCTCCTGAGTTATTTTCACTCTGCTCCTGAGTTATTTTCACTCTGCTCCTGAGTTATTTTCACTCTGCTCCTGGAGTTATTTTCACTCTGCTCCTGGAGTTATTTTCACTCTGCTCCTGAGTTATTTTCACTCTGCTCCTGAGTTATTTTCACTCTGCTCCTGAGTTATTTTCACTCTGCTCCTGAGTTATTTTCACTCTGCTCCTGAGTTATTTTCACTCTGCTCCTGAGCAGTTTTCAAGCGTTTTAAACATGTTTCTTCCGTGTTTTTCCTTTTCTCTTCCAGAGAAGCGGCTCGGGAATGTCGCCGGAAAAAGAAGGAGTACGTGAAGTGTTTGGAAAACCGTGTGGCCGTGCTGGAAAACCAGAACAAGACTCTGATCGAGGAGCTCAAGGCCCTCAAAGACATTTACTGCCACAAGCCCGAGTGACCCGCCCACAGCCCTGCCCACAGCCCCGCCCACAGCCCCGCCCACAGCCAATCAGGGCACAGCACCCACAGGAAGAGGAAGTGCGGCGCTTCCTGTGCTCAGAAGGGTTTTTGTAGACTGCATTCCTCCATCTCACCGTCCAAACGTTTCCTTCCAAAACAAAGGGACAAATCTGTTTAAATATGAGGTGTTTTTAACGTCCGGGGTTCATTCACTTCTTTGTTTGTGATAAGAATTTACACATGTTGCAACGCACAGGCAGATTTCACTCTGAACACTCCAAAGTCTCAAGCCCGGAGTGGTGTTTTTTTGGTTCACGGTGGCATCGTTTTCGGGACGTTCGCATGTTTTTAGCCTTGTTCAGCCTCCAGCAGAGGGCGCAGGACCATTCCAGCGCTTTTATACGGAGCCACAGCACACTTTCACTTTCACTTTCACTTTCACTTTCCCTTTCCTCCGCACGTTCAGACCAAAGCAGAAGGGCAGGGTCCAAACCAGGACTCACCCAGGTCTAAATCCCAGACGGTTGTACACAATGAGACTAAAATGCACAAAATGGCCGATACTTTCGCGTAAATATTTAAATGAGCCGCGGTCGCCATAGTAACCGTTAAAACCTGCTCTGTTTTCCGACCACAGACTCTGCAGACGCTTTAGGCCAACTGCACTTTTTGCTTTTCGTGTTTTTCTCTGTTCTTCTCTTTTGTTGTGAACGAAAATAAAATCACAGAACAAAATCGGCCGATCTGAGCTGCTCCTGTTCCAGGTCTAAACCAGGACTAAACCAGGACTAAACCAGGACTAAACCAGGTCTAAACCAGGTCTAAACCAGGTCTAAACCAGGTCTAAACCAGGACTAAACCAGGACTAAACCAGGACTAAACCAGGACTAAACCAGGTCTAAACCAGGTCTAAACCAGGACTAAACCAGGACTAAACCAGGACTAAACCAGGTCTAAACCAGGTCTAAACCAGGACTAAACCAGGACTAAACCAGGACTAAACCAGGATTACACAAGGACTAAACCAGGACTGAACCAGGACTAAACCAGGACTAAACCAGGATTACACCAGGAGTAAACCAGGACTAAACGATGACTTAAGCAGGACTGAACCAGGACTAAACCAGGACTAAACCAGGTCTAAACCAGGTCTAAACCAGGACTAAACCAGGACTAAACCAGGACTAAACCAGGACTAAACCAGGTCTAAACCAGGTCTAAACCAGGTCTAAACCAGGACTAAACCAGGACTAAACCAGGTCTAAACCAGGTCTAAACCAGGTCTAAACCAGCACTAAACCAAGGCTAAACCAGGGCGAAACCAGGGCGAAACCAGGTCTAAACCAGGTCTAAACCAGGACTAAACGGGGACTAAACCAGGACTAAACCAGGACTGAACCAGGACTAAACAAGAACTGAACCAGGACTAAACCAGGTCTAAACCAGGACTAAACCAGGTCTAAACCAGGTTGAAACCAGGTTGAAACCAGGACTAAACCAGGTCGAAACCAGGTCTAAACCAGGTCTAACCCAGGACTAACCCAGGACTAAACCAGGTCGAAACCAGGTCTAAACCAGGTTGAAACCAGGTTGAAACCAGGACTAAACCAGAACTAACCCAGGAGGAAACCAGGTCTAAACCAGGTCTAAACCAGGACGAAACCAGGTCTAAACCAGGTCTAAACCAGGACGAAACCAGGACTAACCCAGGACTAACCCAGGACGAAACCAGGACTAAACAAGAACTGAACCAGGACTAAACCACGACTAAACCAGGTCTAAACCAGGACTAAACCAGGACTAAACCAGGTCTAAACCAGGTCTAAACCAGGTCTAAACCAGGTCTAAACCAGGACTAAACCAGGACTGAACCAGGACTAAACCAGGACTAAACAAGAAATGAACCAGGACTAAACCAGGTCTAAACCAGGACTAAACCAGGACTAAACCAGGTCTAAACCAGGTCTAAACCAGGACTAAACCAGGACTAAACCAGGACTAAACCAGGACTAAACCAGGTCTAAACCAGCACTAAACCAGGACTAAACCAGGTCTAAACCAGGTCTAAACCAGGTCTAAACCAGCACTAAACCAGGACTAAACCAGGTCTAAACCAGGACTAAACCAGGTCTAAACCAGGTCTAAACCAGGTCTAAACCAGGACTAAACCAGGTCTAAACCAGGTCTAAACCAGGTCTAAACCAGGACTAAACCAGGACTAAACCAGGTCTAAACCAGGTCTAAACCAGGTCTAAACCAGCACTAAACCAGGACTAAACCAGGTCTAAACCAGGTCTAAACCAGGACTAAACCAGGACTAAACCAGGACTAAACCAGGTCTAAACCAGGTCTAAACCAGGTCTAAACCAGCACTAAACCAGGACTAAACCAGGTCTAAACCAGGTCTAAACCAGGTCTAAACCAGGACTAAACCAGGACTAAACCAGGTCTAAACCAGGTCTAAACCAGGTCTAAACCAGCACTAAACCAGGACTAAACCAGGACTAAACCAGGTCTAAACCAGGACTAAACCAGGACTAAACCAGATCTAAACCAGGTCTAAACCAGGACTAAACCAGGACTAAACTGGGACTAAACCAGGACTAAACCAGGTCTAAACCAGGCCTAAACCATGACTAAACCAGGACTAAACCAGGTCGAAACCAGGTCGAAACCAGGTCTAAACCACGACTAAACCCGGACTAAACGGGGACTAAACCAGGACTAAACCAGGACTGAACCAGGACTAAACCAGGACTAAACCAGGACGAAACCAGGTCTAAACCAGGACTAAACCAGGACTAAACCGGGTCGAAACCAGGTCTAAACCAGCACTAAACCATGACTAAACCAGCAATAAACCATGTCAAAACCAGGTCCAAACCAGGACTAAACCAGGACTAAACCAGGACTAAACCAGGTCTAAACCAGGTCCAAACCAGGTCTAAACCAGGACTAAACCAGGACTAAACCAGGTCTAAACCAGGTCTACACCAGGACTAAATCAGGACTAAACCAGGACTAAACCAGGTCTAAACCAGGACTAAACCAGGTCTAAACCAGGACTGAACCAGGACTGAACCAGGACTAAACAAGAACTGAACCAGGACTAAACCAGGTCTAAACCAGGACTAAACCAGGACTAAACCAGGACTAAACCAGGTCTAAACCAGGTCTAAACCAGGACTAAACCAGGACTGAACCAGGACTAAACCAGGACTGAACCAGGACTAAACCAGGACTAAGCCAGAACTGAACCAGGACTAAACCAGGTCTAAACCAGGACTAAACCAGGACTAAACCAGGTCTAAACCAGGTCTAAACCAGGACTAAACCAGGTCTAAACCAGGTCTAAACCAGGTCTAAACCAGGACTAAACCAGGACTAAACCAGGTCTAAACCATGACTAAACCAGGACTAAACCAGGACTAAACCAGGACTAAACCATGACTAAACCAGGACTAAACCAGGACTAAACCAGGACTAAACCAGGACTAAACCAGGTCTAAACCAGGACTAAACCAGGACTAAACCAGGACTAAACCAGGACTAAACCAGGACTAAACCAGGTCGAAACCAGGTCTAAACCAGGTCTAAACCAGGACTAAACCAGGACTAAACGGGGACTAAACCAGGACTAAACCAGGACTGAACCAGGACTAAACAAGAACTGAACCAGGACTAAACCAGGTCTAAACCAGGACTAAACCAGGACTAAACCAGGTCGAAACCAGATCTAAACCAGCACTAAACCATGACTAAACCAGGACTAAACCAGGTCTAAACCAGGACTAAACCAGGACTAAACCAGGACTAAACCAGGACTAAACCAGGTCTAAACCAGGTCTAAACCAGGTCTAAACCAGGACTAAACCAGGACTAAACCAGGTCTAAACCAGGTCTAAACCAGGACTAAATCAGGACTAAACCAGGACTAAACCAGGTCTAAACCAGGACTAAACCAGGTCTAAACCAGGACTGAACCAGGACTGAACCAGGACTAAACAAGAACTGAACCAGGACTAAACCAGGACTAAACCAGGACTAAACCAGGTCTAAACCAGGACTAAACCAGGTCTAAACCAGGTCTAAGCCAGGGCTAAACCAGGTCTAAACCAGGACTAAACCAGGACTGAACCAGGACTAAACCAGGACTGAACCAGAACTGAACCAGGACTAAACCAAGTCTAAACCAGGACTAAACCAGGACTAAACCAGGTCTAAACCAGGACTAAACCAGGTCTAAACCAGGTCTAAACCAGGTCTAAACCAGGTCTAAACCAGGACTAAACCAGGACTAAACCAGGTCTAAACCAGGTCGAAACCAGGTCTACACCAGGACTAAATCAGGACTAAACCAGGACTAAACCAGGTCTAAACCAGGACTAAACCAGGTCTAAACCAGGACTGAACCAGGACTAAAATCAGGACTAAACCAGGTCTAAACCAGGTCTAAACCAGGTCTAAACCAGGACTAAACCAGGTCTAAACCAGGTCGAAACCAGGTCGAAACGAGGAATAAACCAGGTCTAAACCAGTACTAAACCAGGTCTAAACCAGGACTGAACCAGGACTGAACCAGGACTAAACAAGAACTGAACCAGGACTAAACCAGGACTAAACCAGGACTAAACCAGGACTAAACCAGGTCTAAACCAGGTCTAAACCAGGTCTAAACTAGGACTAAACCAGGTCTAAACCAGGACTGAACCAGGACTGAACCAGGACTAAACAAGAACTGAACCAGGACTAAACCAGGTCTAAACCAGGACTAAACCAGGACTAAACCAGGTCTAAACCAGGTCTAAACCAGGACTGAACCAGGACTAAACAAGAACTGAACCAGGACTAAACCAGGTCTAAACCAGGACTAAACCAGGACTAAACCAGGACTAAACCAGGACTAAACAAGAACTGAACCAGGACTAAACCAGGACTAAACCAGGACTAAACAAGAACTGAACCAGGACTAAACCAGGACTAAACAAGAACTGAACCAGGACTGAACCATGACTAAACCAGGACTAAACCAGGACTGAACCAGGACTAAACCAGGACTGAACCAGGTCTAAAACAGGTCTAAACCAGGACTAAACCAGGACTAAACCAGGACTAAACCAGGACTGAACCAGGTCTAAACCAGGTCTAAACCAGGACTAAACCAGGACTAAACCAGGACTGAACCAGGACTAAACCAGGACTGAACCAGGACTAAACCAGGTCTAAACCAGGACTAAACCAGGACTGAACCAGGTCTAAACCAGGTCTAAACCAGGACTAAACCAGGACTGAACCAGGACTGAACCAGGACTAAACCAGGACTGAACCAGGACTGAACCAGGACTGAACCAGGAGTAAACCAGGGCTACACCAGGACGGACCAGGTCTAAACCAGGTCTAAACCAGGACTAAACCAGGACAAAACCAGGACGAAATCAGGACTAAACCAGGGCTAAAAAGGGCCGAATCTGCTCTGTGGAGTGGCGCACCCTCTGCTGGCTCATACCGTGTACTACAACTACAACAACAGCAGACCCACTATTGTCGTTTTTTTTTTTTTTTTTTTTGTTCTTTCTTTTTCTTTTTCTTTTTCCCTTGTTCTCAGCGGGTCATGTAAAGCCTTTTAAAGCCTTTGTTTCAAAAGTCCGCTGTTTAGAATTTAAAAAAAAAAAACTGTTGCCGGAAGTACGCCGCGAGAATAATGTTCGATTTCCGGTTCCGGCTGCTTTTTTATTTATTTGTTTGTTGTTGTTGTTGTTTTTAACGCATTAAATAAATACGTACAAAGTGAAATAAACACCAAACACTCCTGCACAGACAGAGCAACAGGTGACGCCACACGTGTTTTTGCGGTCGGCTGGCGATACCCCGCAGTGACGTCACGCCGGGGGGGTTCGGATGTCTGGAGTTGCCATGGTGACACACGACGCCGTCAACGAAGTTTTAAAACGGTCAGAAAATAAGCACGAAAGTGATTTAAAGAGCACATTTTCAGTAGATTGTGTTCAAATAAAGCTCAGATTAAACTCTAAAGCCGGATTTTTATTTATTTTTATTTTATTTTATTTTATTTTATTTTATTTTATTTTATTTTATTTTATTTTATGTAATATTTTCATGGCTGAGATAATTATTCCTTTTGTTTGATTTAATATTTATTTAAAATGCAGTATTTATGGTCATTTTGATCATTCTTCGTAATTATTTGCTTAAAAATAATTTGATGTATTTACATTTTTATTTTTTTATTTTTTATTTTTATTCTAAAATAAGATTATTATTCCAACATGTCACAAAGTGCAATAAAATGTGAAAAAAACCACAACTGATTCCAGCAATAACACAATAAATACAAAAAAATACATAAAATTACATAAAATAATAACAATATCGCACAAGTGAAAACAGCACAAAGCAAATGTTTCGTATCATTTTCTGCTGTTTTTGAGGCTGTTTTACTTTTAATTTGATTATAAAACGGATATACAGGACAGTTTCCACACATAAAGCAGCAGTGGAGTAAACAATAGAAACAGAAAAATAAAAAATAATAATAATAATAATAAAGAAATGATGGTAAATTAAAACTGAAATCACTAAAACTAAATAACAGAGTATGGATTACATTTTTGTAGATTGTGGTTATTTATTTGGCTTTTTTTAAGGAAAATAATGATTGATTTCGATTCTCCGTAACAGAAAACACAGTTCAGTTTGTGAGACTTTTGCTCTGTGGATCCGGGATTTGCCAAGGAGCAGAAATAAGTGGATGAGTTTTCCAGATGTTGCGTTTTGATGTGAATAAGTCCTGATATTTTCTTCTTTCATAGTTTTTCGGACACGTAACTTCTGGCAAAGATAAACTTCTGTTGTGTCCAGTAGGTGGCGCTCACTGGGCACGAGGGAAACAGATGGTGACGTTTTCAGGACCACACAGAAGCTGCAGTTTGAGTCTGTTTGGAGAAATCTGGATAAAAATGTGTTAGTGAAGGAAAAACGTAAACTCTTAAAATGAAGTTCTCGTATGTTGTTGATGCTCTGGCACTGAACTGAGGCGATTTAACGTTCCCAGGGGCCCAGAAGAAAACGGAATGTCTTAAGAACCAGAATCACACAAACCAAAGTTTTACGACAAAACCTAAAATGTTTTGGTGCCTTTAATACAAAATGTTGAACTGTTCACTCCCACCTTCTTTAACCAATACTGACCCAGTTTTGTAGTAAATGTACTTGTGTTATTATTAATACAGAAACAGACTGAAGCTGACACATTTCTGAATCACATTTTATGAACCAGCTGCATAAACTTCAGTAATGTGTTGGTACAGTGGAGGATGTCAATAGAAATAATAATAACTCCAATACGGAGGAGGAAAAACTAAAGAAATGCCCCTGACCCATTCAAACAGGCCTCAGTACTGAAAACACACTTTCCCAACAGGTAATGGACCAGTGGAGGAGGAAGTGTGTTATTTAGTAAAAGTACAGACACCAAAGCAAAAAAACTACATTTATCACGTGAAAAAGATTCAAGTAGCTGTTTAAAAATGTGCTTAAAAGGAGCATTGTGTAACTTTTCTTGTGGAAAGTCGGTGAAATGCTTTTCTCCATGGAGATGTTACTGCTCTGTCTGGAATGTTCCACAGTATAGTATTAACCCATTGTGTCTTCATAAGACCAAACCAGGCCAAGTCTGTGGAGAGGCGTCCCCAGACAGAGGAATGACATCACCATAGAAACAAGCAGCTGACGGACCCACAACAAAGTTCCACAGAGTTCCTTTAAAGAGTAAAAAGTCAAAGTATTTTCCTCATATTTTGACTATAATAAGACTTCAAATGCACTACAGACATGTGCTGAATTCTGTTCAACAGAAACACCTGAAACAGTCAAACAGAAACCGTCTGACTTTTTGGATAACTTAAGAGCAGCAAAGTGTGACACACCATCATCCAGAGGGTAAACATCAGTGACCATGTGGGTCCACTGCAGTTCTTCAGGGACATGAGAGTGTCTGTGTCACTGGATGTGATCAGGAGAAGATCTGGAACTTCAGCTTCATCAGCTGATGCAACTTAAACAAAGACAAAACGATGTCAGAGCCTAAACTGAACGAACCCGACTACAGCCGGTGAACAGACAGAGGCAACATGAAGGTGGAGAGCAAGAAAGAGACAGAAGGAGACAGGAGACAGGAGACAGGAGAGGAGAGGACACATAAGAAAGAGACAGAAGGAGACAGGAGACAGGAGAGGAGAGGACACATAAGAAAGAGACAGAAGGAGACAGGAGACAGGAGACAGGAGACAGGAGAGAGGAGAGGACACATAAGAAAGAGACAGAAGGAGACAGGAGACAGGAGACAGGAGAGGAGAGGACACATCAGGGGGAGTGGAGACAGAAGGACAGAATGGTGACGGCTGCAGTAATGTTCTGTGCTCTGTGACTTGAGCCCTGTGCAGACTCCAGCACAGAGGATGAGTCCATGTGGTGTTCGTGTGGAGCACTGAGGAGGCTCAGAAAACGCTGCTGCACCAGGACTTTACTGCCTCAGCCTCAACCTAGAAAACATTTCAGATCAAATGAGGAAGCAAACGGTTCTAAAAATGAATCAATATAGAAGGGAATAAATGCAGGTCTTAAACGACTTTAACAGTGTGTTTGCATGTTCTGCACATGTGAGTGTGACGCAGTGTGACTGTCTCAGACCTGGTGGAACACTCCCATTTGGAGTGATCCAGAAATGACCTCATGACCCTCAGTTTCATCCGAGAAAACAAAGTGTAAATATAGTTTTTAATAGAGATCCTGCAAATCAACACATGACACATGAAGCTTCAGTAGGTCCACCGTATTCACGACACTTTACAGCTGGATATTCAGTAGGTCA